>JAKWJA010001747.1:0-25177 GCA_027704765.1 Solanum habrochaites | reverse complement strand
ATGGGCGCCCAGTCACACACGGTTTCGACGGTGGTGCGTTGGCTAGGACATAAGCCCCATGGACTACACGCAAGGCGGAGGACGATCGATAGGGCGTGGCATGATCATTTCACCACCCTTTGTTGTTTAAGGCACCACAGGTCGGCACGTCCCGTGACGCCTGTATGCCATCACATCAATCAGCAGCACACCGGTCGCGCAACATCGTGCGTTGAATCGTAATCATAGCCCTTGACGAGAAGGTGCGAACGACGTCAGGCGTGACATGCATCAAATCACTTGGGAAAAGTAAAAACCACACGGTAAACACCTACCAGAGAAAAAAAAGCAAGACAACGCAGGAGGAAGCAATACAACCACCTTAAATAGGGGAGTCGAGAAATGCAAGGGAAGGAAAGAACATAAGGAACGACCCCAGCTTGGGCAAGGCAATATCGTGTGGGGGAATGAACATCCCGCCCTTGGGACGCATACTGGTCGGGAACGTCAGGCGGGCAGACATCACCACCCTGGATAGCAACACGGTCGACAAAAATCTGGCGTGCGGCATGACCTCCCGCTCTTGTGGACAAACAACACACGGTCGGCAATGTCGGGCGTGGCATGCCATCACCGCCCTTGGACAACACACTCGGTCGGACGACGTCGGGCGTGGCATGACATCACCGCCCTTTGGCTGCACACACGGTCAGAAGACGTTGGGTGTGGCATGAATTCACCGCTCTTAAGCAGCACACACGGTCGAACGACAACGTGCGTGGCATGCCATCACCGCCTTTGGACAGCACACACTGTCGAACGACGTCGGGCGTGGCATGCCATCATCGCCTTTGGGTAGCACAAACGATCGAATGACGTCGGGCGTGGCATGACATCACCGCCCTAGGACTGCACGCACGGTCGAACGACGTCAGGCGTGGCATGACATCACCGCCCTAGGACTGCACGCACGGTCAGACGACGTCGGGCAAGGCATGACATCACCGCCCTTGGACAGCACGCACAATTGGACGACGTCGGGCGTGGCATGACATCACCGCCCTTGGACAACACACACGGTTGGCAACGTCGGGCGTGGCATTACATCACCGCTCTTGGACTGCACGCACGGTCGGCAACGTCGGGCGTGGCAAGACATCACCGCCTTTGCATAACACACACGGTCGGACGACGTCGGGCGTGACATTCCATCACCGCCTTTACAACAAAAATATGGGTTGCAACTGAACAGTTCCCGCGTGTGGCATGCCATCATCGCATTTGGACAGTAAAAAAAGTCGAAAGACTCGTAGGGTAGGGGATAATGACATCACCGTCATTGGACGGCACACTCTTCACGGTCGCTTCGAACAAATGTCGCGCGGGCATTGATATCACCGCCATTGACAGCACACCACGGTCGGAACGACGTTCTCAGTAGCCCGGGTCTGACATCACCTCCCTTGGGCAAAACACACGATCGGACTACGTCGGGCGTGTCATGACATCACCACCTTTGGACAGCACACATGGTCGAACAACGTCGGGCGTTGCATGCCATCATCGCCTTTGGGCAGCACACACGATCGAACGACATTGGGTTTGGCATGCCATCATAGCCTTTGGACGACTCGGTCGAACGACGTCACGCGTGACATGCCATCACATCCTTTGAACAGCACACATGGTCGAACAATGTCGCTCATGGCATGACATCACCTCCCTTTGACGGCGTGCACGGTCCGGTAATATCGGGTGTGGCATGACATCACCGCCCTTGGACAACACAGATGGTCGGCAACTCATAGCGTTTGGCATGAACGATGTCACTACCACCCTTGGAAAACAAAATAAATAGGGGTGCCAAAGTAGGGAGAGGGAAGTTAAAATCAAAAGATTTGGAATGAATAATGCTAAGGGCGGAAAAGTCGGGTGTGGAGACATCACCGCCCTTGGACAGCAAACAAGGCGCACGACGTCGCGACGCAAAGCGCGAGAGGGCAAGGGAATAGAGGATGAGTCGCCGCGGATACGAGTTTGCGGCATCGCGGCCTGTGGTTAAACAGTAGACAGCAGCATCACTGAGGAAGTTAAGAGGTTGTATAAAAAAAGCGAGGGAAATAAAGGAAAGAAGGACGTGCAGAGGGCGCGCCCTCCGCGCGGGCGCAGCCGGACCAGTCACGCGGGCGGTCGCTCGCTCCAGCCGTGCCGGTGCCGGCGGGCCGCGCGTTAGCCCCTGCCGCGCGCTAGTGCGTTTTTTGTCCTTTCTCCGGCCGCGTCGTGTCCCCCCCTCTCTGTTTGCGCCCGCCGCGGCCGCCGCCCGTCCCCCCCCCCCCGTGTCTGGGCCCCCTCCCCCGCATCCTGTCCCCCACCAGCCCCGCGATCACCGCCTTTGGGTTAGCAAACACGGTCGAACGATGTGAGGCGTGGCATGCCATCATCGCATGGCAGCACACACGGTCAAACGACTAAAAAAGTACGTACCTGAGAAGTGGTCGGAGACGGGCACCCTTCTTCACGGGGAATGAAAGAGGAAAGAAACGGGGACTTTCAACAAGATTTATCAAGGTCGTGGATAGATAGTCTTGGGACCTGGCATGGAAATCATCTCCCTTGGACAGCTAACACGGTCGGCAACATCGGGCTTGGCATGACATCACCGCCTTCGGACAGCAAACACGGTCGGAAACATCGTGTGTTGTATGCCATCTCCGCCCTTGGATAACACACACAGTCAGACGACATCGGGTGTGGCATCACATCACCGCCCTTGGGCTGCACACACGGTCAGAAGACGTTGGGCGTGGCATGACATCACCGCCCTAGAACAGCACACACGGTCAGCAACGTCGGGCGTGGCATGAAATCACCACCATTAGACAGCACGCACGGTTGGCAACGTCGGGCGTGCCTTGACATCACCGCCCTTGGAAAGCACACACGGTCTGACGACGTCGGTCGTGGCATGACATCACCTCCCTTGGGCAGCACACACTATCGGACTATGCCGGGCGTGTCATGACATCACCAAATATGGGAAAGAATCAAAGGACGTAGAAAAGAAGTTAGAGGCGGTTTGTGGCCATGCAATTATCGCCTTTGGGCCAGCACAACACAGGCCCTCGAACGGACGTCGGGCAGGCATGCTATCATAGCCCTTGGACGACCCGATGGAACGACGTCACTGGCGTGACAAGAAAGCAAAACGACCGACACGAGAGGATAAACGAAAAAACCACTATGGTAATAAAAATTTCAGGAAGGAGGCGAGGTCGGTCGGATGTCAAATGAACAATACACAACGAATTAGATGAATTGCTTATATGGTTGGACGAGTGGGGCGTGGCCTTGATGTTTACCGCCCTTGGGAAATGCACGGCATGGTTTAGATCGACGTCGGGCGTTGGCATGACATCACCGCCCTATGACAACACACACACGCGTGGAGGATCAAGTATCATCCCTTAGTTCTTTCCACGGCAAAGGAGGCAGGGGAATGACACAGTAACAAGAAAGTCAAAAAGAAAAAATGGTAGGGGTAAAGATCGCAGGTGGATTAGTGTGGCATGAAATCACCGGACCTTTGACAACAGCTCATAGGTCAGATATGATCGTCGGGCGTGGGCATGACATCACCGCCCTTAGGCAACACACACGTCAGACTATGTAGGGCATGGAAGCATCATCGCCTTGGGGCTTCACACATGGTCAAATGACCAAGGGCAGGCCATTCCATCATAGCCTTGACTAGCTCACACAGCGTACCACCCCGAGGCATACGGCAGATCGAAGGAGAGGTCCCGACGCAAAGCGCAAACTAGGACCAAGAGTTAAAGCTCCCGGACCCGAACAATTCATCGTCCCAGGCGAAAGGAAAACCCAAAAGGACCCTTAGAGGGATTTGGCTTAATACGAGGTGCTCGACGCCGCCTCGGGAAAGAAGTATGGACGAGTGAATTTTGTATTAAGATCAAAGAATGTGGTTAGAAAAAAACGGGCCCTAGACGATTGTTGTTAGGCTGGCATGCATCAGCGGCCTCAATGGGAAAGAAAAAAAGTGGGAAACAAGTGGTAGGGGAGGGGAAACTGACATTATACGCCCTTGGACACACGCCTCGGTCGGACGACGTCGGGGCCTTGGCATGACATCATCGCCTTTGACAGAGAACATAGATCGCTCTGAACGTAGGGCCTTTGGCATGACTTATCACCGCCCTTCAGCACAGCAAACACAGTTTGGAAATATGCGTTGTAGCCTCTCCGCCATTGGACAAACACACCCACACAGTCGGACGACATCGGTGTTTGGCATCATCAATCACTGCCCTTGGGCTGCACACACGGACTAGAATGGAAAGAACGGAGGCATGTCGGGCAGTTGTGGGCACTGGACTCCAAAGCCCTTACCCTTTCTTTGAAACAGACACACGGGCGGCAAAATCGGGCCGTGGCATGAAAATCAACCGCCGTTGACAGAAACGCCGGCCGGCAACGTGAGCGTGCCTCCTGACATACCGCCTTGGGGGACAGCAAACGGTTCGATGAAGTCGGGCGTGGCCTGACATCACCTCCCGGGCAGCACAACTATGGACTAACGCCGGCCGGTCATGACTCACCCACCCCTTTGGTTAGCACACACGGTCGATGGACGCGGTGTGTGGCATGCCACTCGACTTTAGGCAGAACAAACGGTCTTTTAGAACGAAGTAGGGAGTGGACTGCTATACATTGAAATTGGAAGAACACAAGGTTTCGTTCGAACGAGCAGGCGTGACACGCCATCACATCCTCCCCCCCCTGCGGCAGCACACTACTGGTAGAATGACGTCGGTGCGGGCATGACCATCACCGCCTTTTGGAACAGGACACACAGTCAAAACGCCGTCGGTCGTTTCACATGCATTCACCGCCTTTGGACAGCACACACAGTCAAACGGACATCGGGCGCCGTGGCATCTCATCATCACATTTGGGGTAGCACACATGGGCGAACGACAAAATCGGTGTGGGATGGAAGTCATCGAATCTTGGGCCCAGCAATAAACGGTGTCTCAAACGACGGTCAGGCGTGGCATGCCACCATTCGCATTGGACTAGCTAAACAGTCGAATGACATTTAGGGAGTGGAGATAGGAAAGGAGGACGAAGATCCCTTGCGATGCGGAAAGAACAAAAAATAGGGGGGGGGTTTTCGAACAACGTCGGGCATGGCATGACATCACCGCCTTAGGACTGCATGCACAGTCAGATGACGTCGGGCGTGGCATGAAATCACCACCCTTGGAATGCACGCATGGTCAGAAGACGTCAGGCGAGGCATCACATCACCGCCCTTTGACTGCACGCACGATCGGACGACGACGGGCGTGGCATGACATCACCGCCCTTGGACATCAGACACGGACGACAACGTCAAGCGTGGAATGACATCACTGCCCTTGGAAAACACACACGGTCGGTAACATCGGGCGTGGCATGACATCACCGGCCTTGGACAACACACACAGTCGGACGACGTCGGGCGTGGCATGACATCACCACCCTAAGGCAACACACACGATCAGACTATGTCGGGCGTGGCATCCATCATCGCATTTGGACTAGCTCGCACAATCGGATGGCGTCGGGCGTGGCATGCCATAATCGCCCTTGGATGACAAACACGATCGAACGACATCGGGCGTGGGCCATTCGCCTCATTTCGCCTTTGGGTTTAGCACACACGGTAGTGTGGTGTGTAACATCGGCATACCGCCTTAATACAGACATTAAGTTTGAACGGCGTCGGGGTGGCATGCCATATCTCTTGGGCAGCTTACACGGTAACAGATATGGGGCGTGTGGTGGAATGCATCACCGGCCTTTGTGACGCACCACCACAGGCAAATGACGTCGGGCTGACCTGCCATCAGAACATTGCCTCACCGCTTGTGGAACAAAACACACTAGTCGAACGAGCGGCGAGCGTGGCATGCCATCATCACCTTTAAGTAAGAACACACGATGAATTCGGACCCATCAGCGTCGGAATTACCATCATCGCCTTTGGGAAGCACAAATGGTCTAATGACGTCGGGCTTGGCATGCCACCTCGCCTGTGGCTACTCACACCGTCGGACGACGTCGGCGTGAGCATTGACATCAACCACCCTAAGGCAACACACAACGATCAGGGACTATGTCGGCAGTTTTGGCATCCCATCATCCGCATTTGGAACAGTCGGCACAATCGGATGGCGTCGGGCGTGGCATGCCATAATCGCCCTTGGATGACAAACACGATCGAACGACATCGGGCGTGGCATGCCATCATCGCCTTTGGGTAGCACACACGGTCGTGTGTAACATGGCATCACCGCCTTTAAACAAGACATAAGGTTGAACGGCGTCGGGCGTGGCATGCCATCATCTCCTTTGGGCAGCTTACACGGTCAAAAGATATGGGGCGTGGAATGACATCACCGCCTTTGGACAGCACACACAGTCAAATGACGTCGGGCTTGACATGCCATCAGACATGCCATCACCGCTTTTGGACAACACACTTAGTCGAACGACGTTCAGAGCCGTGGCAGCCATCTGTCACCTTAAGTAGGCACACACGGACTCGAACGACATCAGGAGTGGCCATACCATCATCGTCCTTTGGAAGCACAACAATGGTTAATGACGTCGGTCTTGGCACATCGGCCACCACGCCTTGGGAAGAGAGCACAAAAGCTCCTTAGGGAATTTGGATGAAGTCGAGGGAGTGAATGTATCCAAGCCATTGGACGGACAAACACGATCCTTCTTTTGAATGCGTCAGGCGTTGGCAGCAGCCATCAATCGCCTGTGGGCCAGCAACACTCGTTCGAACAATGTTGGGCTTGGCAGACATTCACCGCCTTAGGACTGCATGCACAGTCCGGCACGACGTCGGTCGTGGCATAATGACGTACTGCCCTGGAAGCACGCTGGTCGGACGACGTCGGGCGTTGGCATGACATTCACCGCCTAGGACAGCACACAGGGTCGGCAACGTCGGGCGTGGCTGACATCAACGCCTCCCTTAAACCCGCACCAATGGTCGGTAAGTTGGTAGGGTCAGGTCGGGTTGATGCATGCAAATGATCGACCATTTTTGAAAGGGCAAACACATCCAAACGATGTCGGGCGTGGCATGACATTACCGCCCTTGGACTACACGCTCGGTCGGACGACGTCGGGCCTGGCATGACATCATCGCCCTTGGACAGCTAACACGATCGGCAACGTCGGGCTTGGCATGACATCACCGCCCTCGGACAGCAAACACAGTTGGAAACTTCGTGCGTTGTACCTGCCAATCTCCGCCATGGAAAAAACAAAGTAGGAAGACAAGGTGCCCTTACTGTGGCATCACAATCACTGACCCTGGCTGCACACACGGCAGAAGAGAAGGAAGATGTCGGGCGTGCAGGCAGACATCACCGCCCTAGACCAGCACCAAAACAGGTAGGGAAAAAGACGCTTGCAATATATGGAGTGGTAATGATAATCACAGGAAGTTTGCGAAAAGCAAGCCACGTCGGCAAAGTCGAGCGGTGCCTTGGACCATCACCGCCTTGGACAGCACACACCTATCGGACTACGAATCGGTCATTATGACATCCCACCTTTCGGATACCCGCCAACACCAAACCCCCCAATAGCGATGCATCACCACTCTAACCAAAGCATTCCCCTCTCGCCCACATACGCATACCATACAACCCCCGACATTGTTTTTTCTCGAACAACGACGTCGGGTGTGGCATGCCAATCATCGCCTTTAGCAGACACACACGGTAAACGACGGTCGGGCGTGGCATGGCTATCATTGCACTTGGACGACCAAACGGTCACGCCCCCCCCCCCTCCCCCCCACCCAGAGATACACGTACAGGAAAGGAGTGGGAAAAATCTCCATTTGGAGGTTGACAAGAAATCAAATCTATTTGGAAAGCACACTTACGTCGACATGACGTCGGGACCGTGGATGACATCACCGCCTTTTGGACAGGACACTACAGTCAAACGAAGTCGGTCGTCCATGCCATCACGCCTTTGGACAAACACACAGGTCAAACGACATAGGGTAGCTTCATCGAGCGACCCATGCGACCACAGAAAACAACGAAGAAAGTGGGTGTAGACCAAATTTTATGGGGGAGACTAAGAACATCTGAGGTGTGTTTGGGAATGCCGTGAAGAACTGGCCCCCCCTGGGAAGGCTATACAAAGGGTTCTCCAAAGCGACGTCAGGCTGGCATCCACCATCGCCGTTTTGGACTAGCCACAGGGAATGACATCGTTTGTCTTGTTAGAGGGAGTAGCATGGCAAGCGGCGAATCCGGGCAGCAAACCACGGTGAAACAACGTTTTTTTTTTTCTTTTGTGTGTCTTTTTGGTTTTTATTTTTATTGGCATCACCGCCTTAGGACTGCATGCACAGTTTCAGAGCGGTCTTGTGCGCTCTGGCATAAATCATTTCAACCTTGGTTTATGCACTTTTTGGCATGGCAGAAGATTATTGTAAGCGATGTAGGTTTTCTTTTTTTTTTTTTCATTACATGACATCACCTGTTACTCCCTTGTAATGCTTTTTTACGCACGATTTGGAGGTTATGAGGAAGGCGTTTTTTTTTTTGCATTTTTTCTTTGACATCACCGCCCGTGGCATCAGACCAAGGACGACAACGTCAAATTCGCGTGGAAGACATCATCTTGTTTCCCTTGGAATAATCTTTTTTTTTTTTCTTCTTACGGTCCGGTAATTTTCGTTTTTTCGGGCGTGGTTCATGACATCACAGCCTTGGACAACACACCACAGTCGGACGACGTCTTTTGGGCGTGGCATTGACATAAACACCCTAGGCAATTTTATATTTTTTCTATTTAATTCGATTTCTTTTTTTAGACTATGTCGGCGTGGGCATAACATTCATCGAATTTGGACTAGTCGCACAATACCGGGGAGAGGCGGTCGGGCGTGGCATGCCATAATCGCCCTTGGACGACAAACACGATCGAACGACGTCGGGCGTGGCATGCCATCATTGCCTTTGGGTAGCACACACGGTTAGTGGTTGTGACAGGCATCACCGCCTTAAACACCAAGACTAAGGTTTGAACGGGGCGTCGGGCGTGGCATGCCATCATCTCCTTTGGGCAGCTTACACGGTCAAAAGATATGGGGCGTGGAAGACCATCACCGACTTGGACAGGCACAACAGTTCAATGCCGCGGGGCTTGACATGCCATCAGGGACAGCCATACACGCTTTTGGAAAACCACTTGTCGAACGACGTCGAGCGTGGCATGCCATCATCACCTTTAAGTAGCACACTAAGACTCGACACGACATCAGGCGTGGCATACCCATAATCGCCTCTTTTGGAAAGCACAAAGGATATCAAGACGTCGGGCTTGGCAGGCCACAAGCGCTTTGGAATAGCTCACACAGTTCGAGATGTGGGCTTGGCATGGCCATCTCACCTCTGGACGGCAAACACGATCGAATGAAGTCAGGCGTGGATGCCACATCGCCTTTGGGCAGCACAATCGTTCGACAACAATGTTGGGCCTTGGCATGACATCAAGCCTTAGGAATGCATGCACAGTCCGGGGACGAGTGCGGGCGTGGCCATGAGTTACTGCCCTTGGATGCACGCATGGCGGACGACGTCGGGCGTGGGAATGCACATCACCGCCCTTGGACAGCAAACGGGTCGGCATGGCACCGTCGGGCGTGGCATGACATCAACGACATTAAAAATAAAAATGGTACCGTGGTAACGTCGGTTTGTGGCATGAAATGATCGACCTTTGACAGCACGCACGGTCGGACGACGTCGGGCGTGGCATTATATCACCGCCCTTAGGCAACACACACGGTCAGACTACGTCTGGCATGGCATGCCATCATCGCCTTTGAACAGCACACATTGTCGAACGACATTGGGCATGGCATCCATGATCTCCTTTGGACTAGCTCACACAGTCGGATGGCGTCGGGCGTGGCATGCCATCATCGCCCTTGGACGGCAAACACGGTTGAACAACGTCGGGCGTGGCATGACATCACCGCCTTTGGTTAGCACACACGGTCGAACGATGTTAGGCGTGGCATGCCATCATCGCCTATGGGCAGCAAACACGGTCAAACAATGTCGGGCGTGGCATGACATTACCGCCCTTGGACTACACGCACGGTCAGACGATGTAGACGGCTGTTTGGAATGACATTCACCACCTTGGACAGACAACAGTCGGCAACGTTCGGGTTGGCATAAATCACCGCCCCTCCAGGACAGCCAACAGGTCAGAAAAACAGAAGAAAAACATCGTGCGTTGTATGCCATCTCCGCCCTTGGACAACACACACAGTCGGACGACATCTGGTGTGGCATCACATCACTGCCCTTGGGCTGCACACACGATCATAATACGTCGAGCGTGGCATGACATCACCGCCCTAGAACAGCACACATGGTCGGCAACGTCGGGCGTGGCATGAAATCACCGCTGTTGGACAGCACGCACGGTCGGCAACGTCGGGCGTGCCTTGACATCACCGCCCTTGGACAGCACACACGATCCGATGACGTCGGGCGTGGCATGACATCACCTCCCTTGGGCAGCACACACTATCGGACTACGCCGGGTGTGTCATGACATCACCACCTTTGGACAACACACACGGTTGAACGACGTCGGGTGTGGCATGCCATCATCGCCTCTGGGCAGCACACACGGTCGAACGACGTCGGGCATGGCATGCTATCATAGCCCTTGGACGACACGGTCGAACGACGTCAGGCGTGACATGCCATCACATCCTTTGGACAGGCACCACACGTCGAACGACGCGGGCGGGCATTGCCATAATCGCCTTGGGCAGCAGGACACGGTCGAAAGACATCGGGCGTGGCATGACATCACGCCTTGGGACAGCACGCGCGAGTCGTTCGGACCGTGTGTGATTCCAAGGCAAGATGGCATGCCGCTGCGCAAGTTTGTGTTTAGATCATGTGCTGTCCAAGGCGGGATTCATTCCACGCCCGATGTCGTCGAGTGTGTGCTTCTAAAGTGGGCAATGATGGCATTGCACGCCGACATCGTGTGACCCATTTGTTCCTTCCCAAAGGCGATTGATGGCATTGCCTACGTTGCGTCATTGACCGTTGTGTGCTGCCCAAGGTGATTGATGGCATGCAACGGCCCGACGTCGTCAATCGTGTGTGAGTCAAGGCATTGATGGCATGTCATGCACGACATCGTTTTGACCGTGTGTAGCTGTCCCAAAGGCGGTTGATGAGATGGATTGCAATGAAAAACGTCTTTCGACGTTGCTTATTGTGTGCTTCCTAAAGGCGGATGATGGCAGCCAAGCCTGACGTCGTTAGACAAGTTTTGTGAGCATGTCCAAGGTTTGATGGCATGCCTTGCCTACGTCATTCGACTGTGTTTGCCGTCCATAGGGCTAGATGGCATGCCAAGCTCGAGTCGTTGACCGGTGGTGATGCCCAAGCGAGATGCTTCTCGCGCCTGACGTGCTCTGTTTCGATTAGTGATGTGCCCAAAAAAGTCGGGGTGATTGTATGCCACGCCCGACGTCGTTCGATCATGTGTCCTCCCAAAGGCGATGATGGAATGCCATGCCCATCGTCGTTTGACCGTGTTTGCCGTCCAAGGTTGATGATGGCATGCCACACCCGACGCTGTCCGAATGTGTGAGCTAGTTCTAAGGCGATGATGGCATGCCCGACCGACATCGTTCAACCGTTTGTTCTTCCCAAAGGCGATTATGTCATGCCAAGCCCGACGTCGTTAGATCGTGTGTGATGTCCAAAGGCGGTTTGATGGACGCTCGCCACGCATCGTTCCCACTGTGTGTGTGCTGTCCAAAGGCCAGTAGTGAAGTGATGTCATGCCACGCCAATCGTATTTCAACCGTTTTGTGCGCCCAAAGGCGAAGAGGCATGCCACAGCATATCGTCGTCGAACGTTGTATTACTGTCCAAGGCTGTGATGGATTGGTGTCACGCTTGACGTCGTCTCGACAGTATTTGAGTCCAAGGGCTGTATGTGCTCTTGTGATGGCATGCCACGGCATCATCGCCTTGGACCTAGTCACACGTCGTCAATCATGTGGGCTATCAAAAGGCGATATGGAATTGCAAGCCCGAGTCGTGGTCGATCGTGTGTGCTTCCAAAGGCGTAATTGAAGCCACGTCCGATGTCGTGCGGACCGTGTGTGTTGTCCAAAGGCGGGGTGATGGATGCCAGGCTTACGTAAGTTCCAAAAGTGAGTGGTAATCCCAAAGGGCGGTGATTTGAGTCATGATGTGCTAGGAGGAGTTCGAACGTTGAGCGGCTGCCCAAAGGCGATGGTTGGCATTGCCCACGCCCGAGTTTTCGATCGACATGTTTACCAATCCAAGGGCGAGGGGAATGACACGCCCGATGCCGTTCCGACTAGTATGGGACTAGTCCAAAGGCGATGATGGCATGCCACGCCCGATGTCGTTCGACCGTGTGGTTTCTAAGGGCCATGATGGCATGCCTAAGCATAGGACAGTTGTTCGACAGTGCCGTGAGTCCAAGGCAGTGTGGCATGCCACACCTGACGTCGTTCGACCGTGTTTGCCATCAAAGGGCTGTGATGGCATGGCACGCTCGACGTCGTCCGACCGTGTGTGCTGCCTTAAGGCGATGATTGAATGCCACGCCTGACGTCATTTGAACGTATGTGCTGCCCAAAGGCGATGATGGAATTCCATGCCCGACGTAGTCCGACCGTGTGTGCTGCCCAAGGGTGGTGATGTCATGCCACACCCAACGTCGTCGGGTCGTGTTAGCCGTCCAAGGGCTATAATGGCATGCCACGCCCGACGTAGTCCGACCGTGTGTGCTGCCCAAGGGCGGTGATTTCATGCCACACTCGACGTCGTTCGACCGTGTGTGCTGCCCAAAAGGCGATGATGGAATGCCACGCCTGACGTCATCCGACCGTGTTTGCCGTCCAAGGGCTATGATGGCATGCCATGCTCGACGTCGTTCGACCGTGTGTGTTGCCCAAAGGCGATGATGGCATGCCACGCCCGATGTTGTTCGATCGTGTGCTTTCCAAAGGCGGTGACGTCATGCCATGCCTGACGTCGTTCGACCGTGTGTGCTTTACAAAGGCGATGATGGTATGCCACACCCGTCGTCATTCGACCGTGTTTGTCGTCCAATGACGATGATGGCATGCCACGCCATCATTGCTTTTGGACTAGCTCACACGTCGTTCGACCGTGTGTGCTGCCCAAAGGCGATGATGGCATGCCACGCCCGACGTCGTTCGACCGTTTGTGCTGCCCAAAGGCGATGATGGCATGCCACGCCCGACGTCGTTCGACCGTGTGTGCTGCCCAAAGGCGATGATGGCATGCCACGCCCGACGTAGTTCGATCGTTTGCTGTCCAAAGACGGTTATGTCATGCCATGCCCGACGTTGTTCGACCGTCTGTGCAATCCAAAGGCGATGATGGCATGTCACGCCTGTCGTCGTTTGACCGTGTTTGCCGTCCAAGGGCGATGATGGCATGCCACGCCCAACGTCTTCTGAATGTGTGAGCTAGTCCAAAGGCGATGATGGCATGCCACGCCTGACATCGTTCAACCGTGTTTTTCCGACCAAGGGCGGTGATGGCATGCCACGCTCGACGTCGCCCGATCATTTGTGCTGCCCAAAGGCGATGATTGAATGCCACGCCCAACGTCGTTCGACCGTGTGTGCTGTTCAAAGGCGGTGATGTCATTCCACAATTGACGTAGTCCAACCGTGTGTGGTGCCCAAGGGCGGTGATGTCATGACACACCCGACGTCGTTCGACCGTGCGTGCTGCCTAAAGGCAATGATGGCATGCCACGCCCGACGTCATTCGACCGTGTTTGCCATCCAAGGGTGGTGATGTCATGCCACGCCTGACGCCGTCTTACTGTGTGATCTAGTTCAAAGTCGATGATGGCATGCCGCGTCCGACGTCGTTCGACCGTGTGTGCTGCCTAAGGGCCATGATGGCATGCCACGCCCGACGTTGTTCGACCGTGTGTGCTGTCAAAAGGTCGTGATGGCATGCCACGCCTGACGTCGTTCGATCGTATTTGCCGACCAAGGGCGGTGATGGCATGCCACGCTCGACGTCGTTCGACCGTGTGTGCTGCCCAAAGGCGATGATTGAATGCCACGCCTGACGTCGTTTGACCATGTGTGCTGTCCAAAGGCGGTGATGTCATGCCACGCCCGACGTAGTCCGACCGTGTGTGCTTCCCAAGGGTGGTGATGTCATGCCACACCCGACGTCGTCCGATCGTGTGTGCTGCCCAAAGGCGATGATTGAATGCCACGCCCGATGTCGTTCGACCATGTGTGCTGTCCAAAGGTGGTGATGTCATGCAATGTCGTAGTCTGACCGTGTGTGTTGCCCAAGGGCAGCGATGTCATGCCACACCCGACGTCGTTCGACCGTTCGTGCTTCCCAAAGGCGATAATGGCATGCCACGCCCGACGTCGTTCGACCGTGTGTGCTGCACAAAGGTGATGATTGCATGCCACGCCCGACGTCATTCAACCGTGTGTGCTTCCCAAAGGCGATGATGGCATGTCGCGCCCGACGTTGTTCGATCGTGTGCTTTCCAAATGCGGTGATGTCATGCCATGCCCGACGTCGTTCTACCGTGTGTGCAATACAAAGGAGATTATGGCATGCCACGCCTGCCGTCGTTTGACCGTGTTTGCCATCCAAGGGCGATGATGGCATGCCACGCCGAACGCCGTCCGAATGTGTGAGCTAGTCCAAAGGCGATGATTGCATGCCACGCCTGACGTCGTTCGACCGAGTTTGCCGGACAAGGGAGGTGATGGCATGCCATGCTCGACGTCTTCCGACTGTTTGTACTGCGCAAAGGCGATGATTAAATGCTACGCCCAACGTCGTTCGACCGTCTGTGCTGTCCAAAGGCAGTGATGTCATGCCAAGCTTGACGTAGTCCGACCGTGTGTGCTGCCAAAGGCGGTGATGTCATAACACGCCCGACGTCGTTTGACTGTGAGTGCTTCCCAAAGGCGATGATGGCATGCTATGCCCGACGTTGTTTGACCGTGTTCTCCATCCAAGGGCGATGATGGCATGCCACACCTGACGCCGTCCGACTGTGTGAGCTAATCCAAAGGCGATGATGGCATGCCATGCCCGACGTCGTTCGATCGTGTTTGTTGTCTAAGGGCCATGATGGCATGCCACGCCCGACGTTGTTCGATCGTGTGTGCTGTCCAAAGGCCGTGATGACCATGCACGCTTTGACGTAGTTAGACAGGGTTTGAGCCAAGGCGGGTGAGGGTGAGGGGTGATGGCATGCCAACGCACGACCTCGTACGACCGTTGTTGGGGCTACCAAAAGGCGATGATTTAATGCCACGCCTGAAACGTCGTTAGATCGTATAGATTGGTGTGCTGCCCAGGGCGGTGACGTGTTCATGGCCACACCTGGACGTCGTTTGACCGAGGAGTGCCTGCCCAAGGGTGAGAGTGGTCGCATGTCACGCTAACTTCGGGTCGAACTGTTTGCCGGCCAAGGGCTATGTGGCATGACATTCCATATCGCCTTTGGACTAGTCCAACGTCGTTCGATGTTTATGATGCCCAAAGGTGATGATGGCATGCAATGTCCAAACGTCATTCGACTGGGTTGTGTGCTGGCCAAAAGGCGTTGATGGCAGCACGCTGACGTCGTTGATCGTGGTTTGGACATCCATCGGGCTATGAGGCATGCCACGCCTGACGTTGTTCGATAGTTGCTGTGCTGCCCATGGACGATGATAGCATGCCGACGCTAACAGGTTTGATTTATGCTGTCCAAAGCGGTGATGTCATGCCAAGCCCCGATTTCATTCGACCGTGTCGGCTTCCAAAAGGCCGAGTTATGGCATGCCACGCCCGCCGTCTGTTGTTTTTGACGTTGTCGCCGTCAAGGGCGATTGATGGCATGCCCACGGCCGACAGCTCGTCTGAATGGTGAGCTAGTCCAAAAGGCCCCGAGATGGAATGCCACGGCCAACGTGTCCGAACGTATTTTGTGCATCCAAAGGAGTTGATTGGCATTGAAAAAGCACCAGCAGACATAGTTCGACCGAGAGTGTGCTGCCAAGGTGATGATGAATTGCCACGCCCGACGTCATGACCCGTTGCGTGCTGTCCAAAGGTGGTTGAGTCATGCCATGCCTGACGGTCTTTCGACGCTATTGTGGCTACCCAAAGGCGATGATGGCAATGCCATCCCGACCATCATTAAACGTGTGTTGTGTCAAAGGCGTGTGGCATGTAACGGTGACGCGTTCGACAGTGCTTGCCATCCAATGGGCTTATATTATGATGGCATGCCACGGACTGACGTAATCCAACCGGTTGTGTGGTCCAAGGGCGGTGATGTCATGCCACGCTCGACGTCGTTCGGACCGGAGTGCTTGCCAAAGGCGATTGATGTCATGCCCGCCTGACGTGTCTATGAAAGGGTTATTGTTTGCAAGCCAATGGCATCATGGCCATGCCACGCCTTGCGTCCGTCCGACTGTGTGGCTAGTCCAAAGGCGGATGATGGCATGCCACGCCCGAAGTAGTTCGACCGTGTGTGCTGTCTAAGGTTGCCTGATAGTGAATGCCACCACCCAACGCAGTTTTGACCGTGTGTTTTCAGTATGTCCAAAGGACGTTTTGATGGCATTTGCACGCCTGAGGGCGTTGACCGGGTGTGCCCGTCCTAGGAGGTGAGGCAGCCCGCCGGAGGGCGTCCGACTGTGTGTGCCTGCCAAAGGCGAGATGATGATGAATGATGTATGCCATGATCGACGTTATCGAACGGGACGGTGCTGCAACAATAAAAGCTGGTGGTAATGCATACACCAGACGTCATCCAATCGTGTGTGCTGCCAAGGCGATGATTTGAATGCCAAGAAAGAAAGAAGAGCGAAATTCACCCCGGCCCCACCCCAACAATTTAACCCAACTACAAACCTACTTAACACTACCCCAATCCTCCGTAACTCCCACCCCCCACCACCCCACACACGCACTCCACCAACCAGCACAACCGTACTTATCACAACTGCTTCGATTGTGTGTGTTGTCCCAAAGGCGTGGTAATGTCAGGCCAAGACCCGACGTAGTCCCGACCGTGGTTCGGTGTGTGTGCCCAACCAAGGGCGGTTGATTCATGCCAACACCAGATGTCGGTTCGCCGTTGGTGGCCTTCCCAAAGGTTGTGATGACTGGCATGCCCACGCCGCGTCGTTCGACCGTGTGTGTGTTGCCCAAAAGTGAGATGGCATGCCACGTGACACGTCGTTCGACCGGGTCTTGTCCAAAGGGCAATGATGGCATGTCACGCCCGACGTTTTTCAAACACGGTTCTGTCCAAAGACGGTGGGGGTGAGTCATGCCACGTTCGACGTCTTTCGACCGTTGTGTTGTCCCAAAGGCGATGGCATGCAACGCATGCTGACGTTTTTCACCGCTGTGTGTGATGTCCAAAGGCCTGGTGGTGATGTCACGCCAGCTTGTCCGTTAGTCCTTACCGTGTGTGTGCCCAGGGCTGGGTGATGTCATGCCACCTTTGACGTCGTCGACCTGAGAAGCTACCCAAAGGCGATGATGGCATTCCATGCACGACGTTTCGACTGGGTTTTCCGCAAGGTGATGATGCATGCCACGCCCTAACGCAGTTCGACTGTCGGTGAGCTAGTCCAAGGCGATATGGCCATGCCACGCACGACATCGTTCCACCAGCTGTTGCTGTTAAGGGCCATGATGTGCATGCACGCCGACTTCTTTCGACGTGTGTGAGTTTCCAATAGCCGTGATGGCATGAGGCCACGCGCTGATGGTGTCGTCGACCGTGTGTTTGAAGTACAAGGGCACCACCTGGGGGTGATGGCATGCACCGGACGTTGTACGACTTGTGTTTGCTTGCCAAAGGCGAGATTGATTGACATGCCACGCCCTGGCATCGTATGACGTGTAAGCTGTCCAAAGGTGGTGAGTTCATGCCACGGCCCCGACGGTAGCCGGCCGTGTGTGTGCCAAAGGCGGTGAATGTCATGCCACACCCGACGTCGTCCGCCATGCGTGCTGCCAAGGCGATGATGAATGCCACGCTTCGATTGTCGTGTCGGGACCTTGTGTGCTGTCCGAAGGCAGTAATGTCATGCCAAGACTGACTTAGTTCGAACGTGTGTGCTGCCCAAGGGCGGTGGATTGTTCATGCCACACCCGATGTAGGTCGACAGTTGGTGACTTCCCCAAACGGCGCTGAGGCAGGCACGCACCACGACGTTCGTTCGACCGTGTATGTGCACAATAGTCGGATGTGGCATGCCACAACCAGACGTCGTCGACCATGTTTTCTGCTGTCCAAGGCGTGTTGATGGCATGTACGCCCGACGTGGTTCAACGCGTGTTGGGTTGCTGTGTCCAAAGGCGTGGTGATGTCATTCCCGATTCGCAAGTCTTTCAACAGTTTTTTTTCTGTGTGCTGCCCCAAAGGCGATGATGGCATGCAACGCCCAACGTGGTCTCGACAGGGTTGTGTGTCAAGGCTTGGTTGGGGTTAGGTAGTTGTGGTGTGTGGAGTATGCCACGCGTGTCGTGATCCACCTTGTGTGCTGCCCAGGGTTGGTGATGTCATGCCACGCTTTACGCCGTTCTCGACCGTGAGTGCTACCCAAAGGCGATGATGGCAGTCCACGCAGACGTCATTCGACCGGGTTTTCCGTCCAGGGTTGATTGATGGCTGCCAGCGCCTATACTGCCGTCCGCTGTTGTGAGACTAGTCCAATGGAGATAATGGCATGCCAAGCCAGAAGTCGTTCATCCGTCATGCTTCCCAAGGCGATGATGGCATTGCCACGACCCGCGAAGTCCGTCAGAATGTGTGAGCTAGTCCTAAGGCTGTGCAATGCCCGAAGAAACACAAGTAGTACGCTCCGCCCACAAACATCCCCACGTTAGGTCGCGCAGTCAAACAAACAACATGTGGGGGGGTAAAAAAACACCCCCCGGGCGCACAACCCCAAATCTCCTACCCCTAGGCGATGACCACCCACGAGTACGTATAAAACCCCACAGTTGCCAAGGCGGGGGAGCGGATCCAACGAGGAGGAGGACGTCATTTTGACCGTGTTTGCGCCAAACAGGGGAGGGCCGGCTCCGATACCGGCCCGGTATTATCTCCCACACAATACCGCAAAACAATAATCAGCCGCCTGCGACACCACCCGCCCAACACCGGTCAAACCACTTAAAACAGAAAACAAAAAGAGATGCTCTGTGGGACACGTGCGAGCGAGAAAGAGAAGCCCAAGTAGGTGGGGCGTGATGTGTGTGGGGGGAGGGGGTGAGTGGTGGGGTGAGATACGGCGAGTGGCAGAGGCGTTGGCTGGCCCGACATCATTCGACAGTTGGTGCGGCTCCAAAGGAGGTTGGTGGATGGCAATGTCACGGATGCCACGTAGTTCGACCGTGTTGCCGTCAAGGGCTATGATGGACATGCAAGCTTGAATAATCCGACCGTGTGTGGGCCAAGGGCATGATGGATGCCACGCTCGACGTCGTTCTACTATAGGGTACCCACAAGGCTTGATTTGGTGGAATGCCATATGCCCCACGGTGTTCGACCGTGTTTCGCCATCCAAGGGCCGATGTTTGGCTGCCAAACCTGACGCCGTGCCGATGTGGAGCTAGTCCAAAGGCGATGATGGGCATGCCACGCCCGAAACGCGTTCGACCCGTGAACACATACGTACGCTTTGGAGAAAACGAAGAGAGACAGTACCACACAGTCAAGGGCCATGATGCATGCAACACAACACCACCAAAAGACGTCGTTTTGAACCCTGTGTGCTGTCCAACACCACACCCAAACCCAGAAGCCGTAAGAACTGTCGGCATCAGCCACCTACAACACACAAACCCCCAAAAAACACAAAAAAGAGGTCGTTCGACCGTGTTTGCCGTCAAGAGAAGTGATGGCAAGACACGTCAGGACTCGTCCGGACTGTTTGTGCTTGCAAAAGGCGATGAAGTGAATGCCATGCAGGGAGCGCTGGGACCGTCTGTGAGCTGTAACAAAGGCGGTTGAGGTCATGCACGACGGACCGTAGTCCTACCGGGGTTGTGCATGTGTGCCCAAAGGCGGAGGTGATGTCATGCCAAAACCGACGAGTCCCCCCAGACACTGGGGCTGGTGCTTCCCAAAGGCGATGATTGAAATGCCACGCCCACGTTTAGTTGAAAAGAGTTTGTGTGAAGGAAAAATCTTGTGCAGTAGGTAATGCATGCCAGCCAGAAGTGTCAGA
The DNA here is from genome assembly GCA_027704765.1 of Solanum habrochaites. Classification (NCBI taxonomy): domain Eukaryota; kingdom Viridiplantae; phylum Streptophyta; class Magnoliopsida; order Solanales; family Solanaceae; genus Solanum; species Solanum habrochaites. The sequence goes on along the minus strand of JAKWJA010001747.1, from coordinate 4,800 downwards.
ACTGTGGCTAAGCCGGTGCCAAGGCGCCCGGTCCACGCACAACCCCCAGTGTCCACTACACCACCGTGTCATGGCCACACCCATGTCGTTCGAACCATTTGTGCTTCCCAAGGCGAATGAACCCATGTGGCAAAAACCAGTGCCCACCAAGAAAAAAACAGACACCCAACGGCGTTTGAACGACTTGGTGCCTGCCAATCATCTATCCACAGTCGGATGATGGCATACCACGCCCGACGTCGTTCGACAGTTTGTTGCTGTCCAAAGGCGGTTGTTGAATGTTCACGACACCATTTGTTCGGACCGTCTGTGCTGTCCAAAAGGCTGAGTGATTGTTATGCCAAGTACGGACGTCTTACGTCCTTGTGTGGTCCCAAAGGCGATTGTCGGCATGTCAACGACGACGTTGTTAGACAGTTTTGTGGGCTTGCCAAGCGGGGTGATGTCATGCCACGATGGTCGTAGTCCGACCGGGTGTGTGCCCAAGGGCACGTGCAGTCAGTGAGTGATGTCATACCACGCTCTGACGTAGTTCGACCGTGAGTTGCACCCAAAGGCGATGATGGGGCAGGGGGTGTGGTGGGCTGCAGGCGTCACGACGTCGTCCGTCGACCGGCGTTGTGGGAGGACATCAAGAACAAAGGGGGGGCAAGGAGAGGGGGTGGGGGGGGTGGTGGGAGGGTGGGGGAGGGGGCAGGCCACGCCTAACGCCGTCCCTGACTGTGTGAGCGGTCCAAAGGCGATTTATGGCATGCCAGAAAAAGAGCGCCCGATTCATTCGACCGTGTGTGCTTGTGCTAGTGAGTGAGGGGCCATGATTTCATTGCAGGCGGCGCGGGCCCCGAGTTGGGGTGGGGGTGGGGGGTTCGACCGTGTGTTTGCCAGTCCCAGGGCAACAAAAACCATGGAGCAAGCAGAATGAAGAAGGCTGTGACACAAAAAAATGAAGTGAGAAACAAAAATAAAACAAGAGACAGGCAGAGCGAAAAACAGCCCAATACGTAATAAGTCGAGTGTGTGCGGCCCAAAAAGGCTGATGATTGATGCAACGCTGACGGCGTGCGAATGGGTGTGCTGCATACAAAGTCGGATTGATCGGCATGCCGACGTCCCAATTGTTCGACCGTTTGTGTGCTCTACAAAGGCGATCATGGCATTGCCACGACCGCCGTGTCATGTGAACGTGATTGTCGTCCAGGGCCGATGAGATGTGATGGCATCCACGCCCGAGAAAGCGTCTAGAACTGTTGTGAGCTGAGACCTAAAAAGAGATGATGGCAGGCCACGCCCCAAAGTCGTTATCTACCGTGTTGCTATCCTATAGGCGATGAGGTCATGCCATGCCCCGACGTTATTTGACCGGGTCTGTCTGTCCAAAGGCGGTGTTGATTTCATGCCCGCCCGAGCGTCTTGCGACGTGGTTGATGCCCAAGGCCCGGATGATGGCATGCCATGCAAGATATAATACCCTGACGACCCCACGTGTGGCATGTCCAAGGCAGGTGTGGGTTGATGGCATGTCACGATGAGAGTTCGACCGGGTTTGCCGTCCAAGGGCTATTGGATGGCCAGGCCTACGCTTGACGTAATCTGACCGTGGTGGATGCCCCCAAGGGTGGTGATAATGTAATGCCACGCTCGACGTAGTGCGACCGTGTTGAGTCTTCCTAAAGGCGGTGATGTAATGGCCACGATTGTCGTAGTCCGAACGTTGGTTTGCTCAAGGCGGTGGGTGGTGTAAGATGGTGATGTCATGCACACTTGACGTCGTTTCACCGTGTGAGTGAGTGCTACCCAAAGGCGGATGATGGCATGCCACGCCACGACGTCGTATTCGTACCGTGTTTTCCGTCCCAGGGTGGTAATGGCATGCCAGCATAACGCCGTCGACTATGTGAGCTAGTCAAGGCGATTATTGGACATGCCACGCCGACGTAATGCGACCCGTTTGGGTGTGCTGGCCTAAGGGGCCAGGATGCATCCACGCCCCGAACTTCTTCGATCGTGTGGTGGTGTGTGCTCTCCAAGGAAGTGAGGAATGCCACGCCTGTTTTGTTGACAGTTGTTTTCTGGCCGTCCAAGGGCGGAGTGTGATTGGCATGCCATGCCCATTGTCGTCGACGTGTGTGATGCCCAAAGGCGATGATTTTGAATGCCACGCTTGACGTCGTTCGATGTGATGTGCTGACAAAGGCAGATGATGGCATGCCACGCACCGACGTCGTCTCGACGTGGTGCTTCCCAAGGCGAGATGGCTGACATGGACGCAGTCATTTGACCGTAGTTTGTCGTCACCAAGGGAGATGATCTGCCCCACGCCGATGTCGTTCGAAAGGGTGAGACTAGGACCTAAGGCGAGAGATGGCAGGACACGCCAAAGTCATTCGCAACGGGTGGCAATTATAGAGAGATTGAGTCATGCCAACGCCCGAGTATTTGACCGGTGTTTGGCGCCAAAGGCCTGGTGATGTTGCCAATTTCATTGCACGCCCGACGTCTTCACCATGTGTGATTGCCCAAAGGCGATGACGGCCATTCCCATGCTCGATATCAATTCGACCGTCCCCTTTAGTGTGATGTCCAAAGCGTCGGGGGTGGGTTGATGGAATGTCACGATTGACGTCGTTCGGACCGTGTTTGCCGCCAGAGGGCTATGATGGGCAGCCACGTGACGTAATCCGACCGGTGTGTGGTGCCCTAAGGGCTGGGTGATTTCATGCACGATCGACGTCGTCTTTATCGACGTGGGGGCTTCCAGGAGTGTGATGTCATGCAACGCGTTGTAGTAAGCTCCGACCGTTGTGTGAGCTCAAGGGCGGTGATCGTCATGCACACCGTGACTGTCGTTCGACCGTGAGTGCTACCCAAAGGCGCTTGATGGCCATGCCACGGACGACGTCGTTCGACCGTGTTTTCCGTCCAAGGGTGATGATGGCATGCCACACCTAACGCCGCTATGACGTATTGTGGTAGTTTCAAAGGCGTTATGCATTCATGCCACGCCCGACGTGGTTCGATCGGATGTGTGTGTCTAAGGCGCAATTGATGGCATGCCACGCCCGACTTATTTTGATTGTGTGTGCTTTCCAAAGGCCTTGATGGCATGCCACGTCTAAGTTGATCGACCGTTGTTTGCCGTCCAGGGCACATGATGGCTGCCCCGCCCATTGTCGTCTTCCGAAAGTGTTGGTGTGTACGAAAAGGGATGATGATGAACTGCTACGATTGACGTCGTTGCGACTGTGTGTGTTGTACAAAAGGCGGGTTGATTCATGCACGCCTGACGTAGTAAGACCGTCATTGTGCTGCCAAGGGCGGTGAGTGTCATTCCACACTGACGTGTCTCGGTTCGACCTTGCGTGATGCCCTCAAGTGATGGTGTGGCATGTCACGCCTCCATCATTCGACCGTTGTTTTCCATTCAAGGGCTATGATGGAAGCACCCCATCATCGCTGACTCGCTCACACTCGTTTCGGACCGGTTGTGTGTTGTCCAAAGGCGATGATGGCATGTCACGCCCGACGTCGTTGACCTTGTGTTGTTGTCCAAAGGCGGTGATTTCATGCATGCATGAAGTCTTGTCGACCTTTGTTGCTTCCCTAAAGGACGTATGGACTGCCCCGCCCTAACGTCGTAGCGACCGTTGGCTGTGCTTCCCGAAGGCGGATGATTGGATGCCACGCTCGGACATCGTCTCGACCGTTTTTGCGCCTGCCCAAAGGCGTGATGGCATGCCACGATCCGAAATCCTTTAATGCGAACGGTTGGGGGAAGCCCAAGGCGATGATGGCATGTCGAACTCTGACATCGTATAATCGTCTATGTGTTGAGCCCAAAGGCGTGATGGGAATGCCACACCTAACACCGTTATGGACTGCGTCGTGAGCTATAGTTTTTCTCAAAAGGCGCTTATGGCATGCACGCCCGACGTGTTGCGATCGGGGGCGTGTGCCATTTGTCTAAGGGCCACTGATGGAATGCAAGCCCCGACTTATTTTGATGTGTGTGTGCTGTCAAAGGCGCTTGATGGCATGCCACGGCCTAATGTTGGTTCGACCTGTTTTGTTTGCCGTCCAAAGGCAATGATTGGCTGCCAACGCCCTTGTCGTCGACGTGTGTGCTGCCGAAGGCGATGAGAATGGCTACGCTTGACTGTGTTCGACTTGTGGTTGCTTGTAAAGCGCGGTGTGGTGAGGTGAATGTATGCACGCCCTACGTAGTCCGAACGCTGTATGGTGTGTGCGCCAGGGCGTTGATGTCAGTCCACACCGCGTCGTTAGTACCTTGAGTGCTGCCCAAAGGGTGGGTGGTGGCAGTCACGCATCCTGACATCATTTCGACCGTTTCGTTTTCCATTCAATGGGGCTATGATGGCATGCCACGCAATCATCGCATTTGGAATAGTCACACGTCGTTTAGCCTGTCTACGGAGCCGCGAAAGATTGTTCTGTGTTGCGGTCCTGTCGTGCGTTGTCCAAAGGCGATGATGGATTGGTCACGCCCGACGTCGTTCTCGACCTTGTGTGTTGTCCCAAAGGCGGGTTGATTTATGCCATGCTGAGAGTTCGACCTTTGTGCTTCCCTAAGGCGATGAGGAATGCCGCCCAAAGAGTTAGCGACCCGTAGTGTGATACAGAGGGAATTTTGATTTGATGATGGAATGCCCACGCTCGACATCGTTCGACCGTTTTGTGCTGAACAAAAGGCGGATGATTGGCATGACAAGAAACGACATCTTTCATTCGTGTGTTGTGGAGCCAAAAAGGCGATGATTGATGTGACCCACCCCATTGGGACTT
>JAKWJA010001746.1:0-21525 GCA_027704765.1 Solanum habrochaites | reverse complement strand
TCGTTCCCGCGTTCAATAACATTGATGTTAATTGCTGAATAGCAGGGGTGGACATAAGAAACTGTGGGAACAGTTATTAGGTAAAACTTAATCTAAGAAAAGAAATTAAAGGTAACAATAATTAATCTTATAACTAATGAAATTGCACCTTTTCTCCCTCCCGTCTGTCACCCGCTGTGTCCTAGGCTCTTTGCCCCCTCCTTCGTCCTCACTGTGCCATTGCGAAGACTTCCAGTGTCCTCGCAAATTTCCTTATCACATCCTATTCTTCATCGTTACTTAAATAAATCGGCATTAATTCTTTATTGGTGTATTTTTCGACGTTTAGTTGATTTTCATTTAAGTTTAAGGGCCATATAGTGTTGTAAATTTGCACTTTAAACGGTTCTTGAATCTTTTATTCCATAATCCATACTCTTAAAAAACAATTTTATTTTGCAAATGATACAGTTTTTAAATACTCAACAGTTTCTCTTTGCTAGAGATACTTTTTTACGAAGAGGGCGATCTTTTTAATATGAATATTGCATGACATATATAATGCTTTAAATTCAAAAGGAAGAAAAGAAATCAGAACCTTTAAAATATTATATTTTTGAAGAAGCGATCTTGTTTACCATGATACTACTTTCGATACATAATAAAATACTGTTAAATTAAAATGCAACTCCTCTCTCCCCCTCTCTCTCTCTCCTCTCTCCTATACCAGCTTGCCTTCTGCGACCGATCTTTCTCTCCATCCCTTAGCAATTCCTAATCCCCTTCTCTTCCCGCCACCCTTCTCCCTCGGCCTTCTCCTCCCTCTCCTTCTTTAATGTGCTTCCTCTCTGCATCGACTCCCCCCTCCAATTCTTTTCCCCCCCCCCCTTCCCCCTTCGTGCCCTCCCCCCGGCCCATGTTTCTACCGTACTCACCCCCACCTGTTTTAGCCCGCCCCCTTTCCTGCCTCCTCTCCCTCCCTCCACTCCTCTCTTCCCCTCCCGTCCTTCTTCCTGTCTTTGCTCTCCTAATCCCTCCCCCACTCCACCGTGATAATTCTTCTGATCATGACAAAGTTCAATAATTGTTTTTTAAAAGATATCTGATAAGCATACAAATGCATAGCATGACAATTGTTTCATAAAAAAATAATAATTTTTTGACTTAGTTCACGTAATCTCAATATATTGAACTATTACGTACTGATTGTATGTACTGGAAGCAAATCACTCAAAACAACTAGTATAAAATCATAAAGTTTTTCCCATTTCCCCCCTCGAATACTTTGGAGATTCTTGACATATCCCTCTTAGGATAGAAATAATTTACTTCATCATCAGAAATGGTTGTATCTCAAAATTCGCACTCACCTTCAATTCACCTCGAACGATACATTTTTTTTGATTGTAGAAAAAAAACAAAGACACCATATTCGAACCTTTTTGTGGTTAAAAATTAGAGAAAATCCTTCTATGAACATGTGTCCTCTTGCCTTAACAAGACTCTTTGAAAATGGGGAACAATCCTTTGAAAAATTCATAATTTATCGAAAAAGTCACAACCCTATATTATGGGGTTTACGGTCCTTGAACTGGGTTTTGCTGCTGTTGAAAGATAGAAATGTTTGGTCATCCTAGAGGTGATTGAGCGAAGTTTGTCCCGTTTAAATTTCTTTTTTTAAAAAACTACAGATGATTGAAACAACATAATTGGTTTAATAGAAAGATGGCACTTGTAAAAGTAGAGCCTGAGAGCATGGAAGTTATTGACCTCCTTCCATATAGTTACTGACTAGTTTACTTTTACTTATAAGAGGTATATATAGGGAAAACGTAGTTTTTGTTTTCAGACTTTGTGTTCATGTTAGTGGTTTTGTTATTTTCAATGTTAATTGTGATTTGAAATAAACTTTTATATTAATCTCCCGCGTATGTCTCTACATTCTGATTCCACCTTGCTTCTTATATATCTAGTAGCAGATCCCTCAATACTTAGCATGACAATTTTGAGTCTAGTAAATGACATAAAGTTATATAGGTTTAGTGGTGTTAACTTTGTGCCATCCTAAATGATAAACAAATGGAAAAATAATATGTGGCGTGTCTTTGGTTGTATGGAGATCCATTTTTTTCTCTGAAATATCTTACTGATATTCTTAATCCTTGACTACAACAATTAAATCTTAACATGCTGTGTGGGTGAAATGCTTTTAGAAAAAATAGCCTTGCTTTTGATTGTTTGAATCTTTTTTGTTCGAGGGCGCCTAGTGGTCCATTAATTAGAGCAACATGATGTTTCCATCTTCATTTACGTGAGGCAATCAAAGGATAGGCAGGTGGTACTTAGTTGGTGACTGATATGTCCTAGAGTAATCGCAATTGGGCAGGGGAACCGAGGTTTTTTGGTTCAAATAGCCGTGGAAGAAACACGTGCGTTGTGTTGCGTGTACGGTGAGACAATGATCAGAATTTCGATCCTTGTCCACTATACAGAAAACTTGGTATTTAATTTGAGCAGACGGCTAGATAAATGGGACACATCCATTTTGAATAGATTGATTCCCCCCTTTCCTTTTGGGACTATGAATCAAAGCTCAGGAATCCCATAAAATATTAGAATGAAATACTCTTCAACCCACACTACTATCTATAAGAGGGTCGTTTTTGTTAGGAAACATCCTCCCTCCAGATTAGTTTATTCTAGGGATTAGCTATCCTGAGTGATAACTTCTCCCATTACATAGGTATAAATAATAACGCGTGATAAGTTTTCAAAACATGACAACCAAAACAAGATACAAAAAAAGTATCCAACCACTAGTGTAGTTTTCCCTCAACCAGATGTACCCCTAATATATTTAGTCGAAACTGAAGCAGATTACTGTTATAATATATGCTGATAAATACCACTCAAAAGTTATCCATTAATATTGGATTAAAAATTTAATACCAAATTATTATAACCACGATAACATTTCCATATCTATAGATAGAATATATACACTTTAATTAATTCAAACGCAAACAGACAAGAATAGAATACCGACTCTTTTTAGTTTGCCTTGATTTTTTTACCCTTCAATCTATGTCCAACATTCCCCGACTTAGACTTTTTCTAGTTAGTTAGATTAGTTCATTCAGTTTGTGGGGTGGTTGTCTCCCTTCTGTTTAGAGCCTTAAGTATAAAATCTTGTTAGAGTTTCGGAGTACAATGATTTTCCAGGTTGAAGTTATTTCTTATTTCTTTTTTTCTGATTCTTCCCCATTTCTTCTTTCTTTCTTCCGGCATTGTTGTTTGGTTAGTTGTATGTCGTCTTTCTAGAAGTGGGTGTGGGAAACTTCCTTATTTAGTTATTTAAACTTGCTTCCGTAGCTTAAAATTTGTTATTTAGTTTTTTATCTATGGTTCTCCCATTGGAGGGTTAGTGTGGTGTCAATCACGACGGTCTGGGTCGTGACAATCACTCTACCATAACCCTTATTTGTTATATTTGTTTCAATTTTCTCTGAATTATCTCAACTTTTCAGAAGTTATCCAATTCTCTCCTATTTTTTTATTATTAGATTTCATATTTCATCACTATTTTTTTTTACAGAAAATATATATAAAAAAAGAAAGAACATATTTCCTTCTCAACCTATATTTTCCTTTTTTATACCGGAAAATGGAAGAAAGAAAAGGAGATAACCAAATGGAAAATCAAATTCTTGATTACTAACAACCTGAACTATTGAACAAGGAGAAAGATGATTATCAGCAATGTGACTGAGACCAACCCCCATCCATCCCTCCCCCCCCTGGCCTCCGCATCAGCGTAGTCGGCCCCATCCTCGAGGCCCACCGAACCTCCCCATAGCCCCCCATTCCAGTCATCAAACAATGGAGGAGACAACCCAAATTCAAAAAAAGGAAATACGTCAAGATATTTTCCTATATAAGCTCAATGCTTAACCACTTCTACTACACGACTCAGACTACTGAAAATCCCAGGTAAAGTAAAGACCTGTCATGATTGACGAAGCCATTCCAACGACGTCGGAGGAAAGGAAGAAGTACCACCCCATGATATATTCAGGTCGTTTGTCAAGCTTATCGGAGGGAAACAATCCCATCCACCAATATCTAAAACATAAGACAATGGAACTCTAAAAATTCTACCAAGACCTCATTTTAATCAATCTAGATTGAGATTTCTACATAGCTAAATTTGCCCAACAACATAATATGGACAAAGCCATTCATGGAGGGCCATGGTTCATCTTGGGTAGTGTCCTACCAGTTAAGTGTTGGGAGCCAAATTTTGCACTAAAGGAATCACAATCCCTCCCTCTCACTCCTCCCCAATCTAATTTTTATGCTACTCAATGGCCCCTAAATTTTAGGACGAGAGCATCCTCTAAGAAATAATATGAAAAAAAAACTTGGGCTCTCGCTTAACATTGAATGTCTGCACATTTGGGCCACTCTGAAGGACCGTATGTCTAATATTCTAGTAGGTCCGATGGTGATACCAGTTAAACCTCAGTTTATGAATAGGGGGGCCATAATCAGATGTTTTCTCTCGTAGAGGCAAAGGCAAACTCTGTGTTGGCTATATGGAAGAATTGGTCACGTCTATCACTACATGCCAACTCAAAGACCACCACATAGGAAACCAACAACCAGTGAATGAACATTCACACTTAACGAAACACGGCACCAAAGGCAGGTTTGGAAGAATGTGGTCTTCCCTAAGAGGAAAGGGATAAACCACCAAAACTGACACACAAAAAGCTTACAAGTCCGCAACCCAATGCCATCTATCCAAACTTAGAGCACACCCACCACCACGCCCAACCCCCCTATACGTCTTTTCAAACGAGCTGACAGGTCAGTCCCCTAGTCTCAAAAAATTCTTCCCGACTCTCCCCTTTCACTAACCCCTTGGCTAGATCGAACGGGTACCCCCAAAATCAATACAATTACTCAGGAGAGATAAGAGAAAAATCGGGCCCTAGTAAACTTATAAGGAACTATGTGGAACCTGTTAGAAGCGCTGTTTTATCGTTTTGAGCCACAGATGTTTATTCTCGGAAAGAACTTGCAAGAAGGTGGAAGGAGGCCACGACGGACCGTCACGGGCACGCGAACCTCGTGGAGGTGTCGTTTCAAACACTTAGAAAATCTTAAATTGGTACTGAAAAACTATCGACTCCCTGAACGTCTTGACCGGAGTGGCATGAGACGGAACCGTCGCAAGGCGCGACGGCCCCGTCACAGAAGGGCCATCCACTTAACAACAAGTCTCTGTTGCATGCGACTCGGACATCAAGGACGTACCGTCTCAGGGCGCGACGGCCCTTCACCGGTCTAAACGCAATCCCCAGTTCTGGTCGAATTTCTTTAACAACTTTTAAGGGACGTTTTTTTGACTTATTCCCTGTTCCTCTTCCTTTCCTTTCCTCGCTTTAATTATAAAGTTAAGGGTTAATTTTAATAATCATTTACTTATTGGGGGTTACAAGAGGGACCACTTATTAATTAGTGGGTTATTATTGTGCCATCTTTCCATCATTTTACTTATATCCGAATTTCGGGGTAAAAGAAATAGTGTTTGAATTAAGAAAAAATATGAAAGAACAAACCAGCAAATAAAAATAGAGGAGAACGAGTAGAGAGAATAGAGGACGAATAGACACAAGAAATTGATGAATTTGCTTGGCTTGTCACGATTCTTCGTTGGAGGGTAGGGTGATGGTTTCTTCTTTTACACTATCCGTAGTAAACTCTTAATAGCGAATCATATGTTGTTGAGTAGTATTATTAAGTCTTCTAATGCTTAATGGCCGTGTATGCATGAATGTGGATCTTATAATTATATGCATGATGTGTAAAATAAGCATGATGAAAGCTAATGATCATAAATCTTGAAAAAAACCCTAATTCACTTGTTAATGATGATCGCCTTGGTTAAAAGAAGCTGGTAAATTATAATAATGAAGTGGACGATGGCCCTTGGTGTAAAAGAAGGCTTGATAAATATATAATGAGATTGATGTATGCCTTGTGTAAAAAAGGCTTGATGAATTAACGAATCCGGGGTGCCCAGTTTCCGGTACCCAGGATGAAAATAGAAGGCATCGGGTGCCCGTTCCGGTAACCAGGATAGAAATAGAGGATCGGGTTGCCACGATTCTGGTACCAAAAAAGGATAGAATACGAGAACGGAGTGTCACTTTCTGACACCAGGATAGTAATATGGAGCGGGGTTCCACGTTCCGTTACCCAATCAGGGGATAGAATAAGATGATCGGAGTGTCACTTCCGACCAGGATAGAATATGATGACCGGAGTGTGTCAACTTTCCGACCACCATTATAGACTGATTAGCGTGAGTGTCACGTGACCGACACAGGTACATAATATAATGAATTTGAAAGATTACTAATATACTCAATCTAAAGAACGATGGTTTCCAAACGAGTATGTAGAATGAGAGGCGTGATCCTCAAACCATTGATTGCTTGGTGTTGTAAGCCAGGATTAGGTAATTGTAAATGCTCATGCTCAGGATAGTCGTTGATTTTATGATGTTACTTGAATCTCTAACTATTTTTCTATTCTTGAGTCGGCCTGCTGCTACCATCCTCCTACCTTTGTTTTTTTTCCCTTCCCCCACCCCTACTTTTATGTTTTTTCCTTTTGTTTTATTTGTGGAGTGCGTAAACTTGCGTCCTCTTCTTTTTCTTCGATCAAGCAGTAGTTCCAAGAACCATTCTTCGGTCACACCGGATCTTCAGGGTGAGCTAATAAATGCTCCTAGCTTGGCACTGGATCTCCTTCCTCATGTCTTGATGGCCCTTGAAGTGTTCGTGCATAGACTACTTAGCTTTTAATTTATTTTAGCTTCCTAGAATCCTTATTTAGGTTAGTTTGATCATGATGTTCTTTTGTGGGTGCTAGTCGCGGCGAGCAGGCTTTGCGCTCGGTTTTGGGTCGTGACAAACTTGAGTTATCAGATTCATTAGTTCGTTGTCTCATCCCACATCACACAAGAACAGGTCCTAGTAGGGTTCTTTCTTTAAAGCACGGTAGTGGAGGGGGGGACGGGACGCCTTTAGTTTCTTTGAGGGCTATACAGACTTAGGAAAATTTCAATTTCATTTTCTTGTCTGTCTTTCGGGCTAGTTACTTGGATCCATTTGTAAATCTATATTATACCATTGGTATCTGACCATTTCCCTCATTTCGCAGAGTGTTTAGAACTAGAGCAACGACTCCGCCAAACATCAACCTCAGCAAGACAAGATTCATTCTGAGCCATCTGAAGCAGCCACTGGGCTTTAGCTCGAGAGAGAACAACGGCCCAAGAGGACGTGGTAGATGTGCCGTGATGGAAGACGTCCTCTAGAGGTAGAAGGACGAGCACTATAGCCCTCTGGTGCTTCTTTTCTGGGTTTACAATCCTCCACCTACTTCGGCCTTGTACTGCGCCTGGTGGCAAGGACCTTTGGTCTCCTGCCCCCGTCCATAGCTTAAGTAAATGAAATGGCCACCCCCCACCTACCCAGAGATGATCAATCAGAGTTCTCGCTTATCTTAGGGGGTTGTCTGATCAGGGACAAAGCCCCACCACTGTTTGTTCTGCATCGACCACGACCGCCCCATTTCCTGACAACCAACACCTCCGGTTTCAGAGGTACAACCTGGCATGCCCATATGGGCCTCCCCTCGTATGGTGCCTCACTGGGACATAGCACGTTCTCCACGTCTGACTACTTACTACTTACTACTTACTGGTGCCTATCATGACTAATGATTCAGCATGAACTTTTTAGTAAGTTCTTGAAATTGAAACCTCCGTCTTCAAGGGTGCAGAATCGAAGGATGCTTACTTAAACGATTTTCTGGTTGACTGTCATGATCTTCTACACCCAATGGGGTATAGTAAAACTTTTTTGTGTGTTTGAGTTTCTTGAGTTCCCATTTCCAATGTAACGCCGCACATTTTTTTTTCTTTATCGCACGATTTTTCTTGTCAGACCAACAAGGCAAACCACCTTTTTATGACTGGGCCTCATTCCCCTGTTTGTTTATGGAAAAGTATAATCCCATAATCCCCCCTCCTGAGGGATAGGAAAGGGATTAGATTCTTAAGCCTCGAGCACAGGTAGGAATGGTCGGTCAAACTGCATCGAAGGCTAAGTTTTCTTGGCACTACTCCAGATATGCCCCCCAACGATGTTTTCATTCCCTCAAGACGGATATCGCCGTTTTTGTGAAGGGGTTGAGATCAGAGTTGCGAATTTCAGCACACCTTACCCGGGTATCGGCTACGGGAAAATCCTTCCAAAGGGTAGATTTCGTAGTAGAAGGTGGAAGGATGAACCAGATGAATTATCACGCGGCGTCGACCTCAAGAGGTTCGAAAGGGAGGTGAGTTTAATTGTTCTTACTCTAGAGACAGGGTTCCTTATGTTACTTTACTACTCATTTCGACCCATCATCTTCACTACAGACTGGTAGTTGGTGGTGTCCACCTCCAGACCGTTTCACATTTTTCTCTGAGCGACCTATGCGTGAATCCCTAGAGAGTGTTATGGGTGTGGGGATCCTGGGCATATCAGAGGTATTGTCCAAAAGACAAGAGTGATAGAAACCCCCCATCGCTAGAGGTAGAGGTGGTCATGTGCGAGTTAAGGCCGTTCATTTTCTTATGTTTACTGTTACTTTTTCTGATTTACTTGTGGTCCACCAAACCGGCCGTGGGTTGATGGGTAAAAAGACTGGAGCCACTACAACAAGCCGCACTACTCACAACATGGCATGTGGCAACTGGACAAACAAAACGAAAGGAGGGTGCCCATTGTTACTGCCTTTACACCGTGGGAGACGGTGCGGAGATATCTGATCCTGTCTCACAGGTAAGCTTCTGGTTTTTTTGTGATTGCATGGCTTTTTCCTGTATTGTTTGATTCCTTGTATCCCCCTTTTCTTATGTATTCTTCCCTCATTTGCTAATGGTCTAATTTCATTGTGAATTACTTTGATACACGTCCTATTCCGTGTTTCTCTTATTCCGGGGTGAGTCTTGTGGTAGTTGACAAAAGTATATAGGTCTTTGTTTGGGTGGAACTTTGTGGGGGAGCAACACTTTGTAGATATTTGGTTATCTTAGACATGGTTGAATTTTGATGTAAGTCTGGTTATGGACGTTGGCTTTCTGGCGAAATCGAACGACAGCAGCAATGGACTGGTGATGGGAGCAAGGTGAAGGGATATTCTCTTTCTATTGCCATGCTCCGCAATTTTGCGTCTTGGATTGTAATTAAAACGGTGACGTGGTAGCCACGCCTGTGACAGATCCGTTTAGTGTTGGGCAGGGTGATACACTTCCAATCTGGTGCGTATCATCCCTTTCTCGTTTCTTAAGTCTCCTTTCTTCTTCTTCGTGCTCCGCCCCTGGTTCGTCCGGGTGCTTTTCGCTTTCTTTGTCCCCCTCTCCACGGATGACACTACCCAAGTACCTCGATTGAGTCGGTTTCGTGGTTCCGTGAGTTTCTTCTGATGTGTTTCCCGCAAATCTTCTCCTCCTCCGGTCATGTCCACCAGAAGGATAATTGACTTCTGTAATTATCTTGAATCGGGTACTTCTACTATACTCGCCCCATTTCTATACCCCCTTATAGAATGGCTCCCGCGGATTAAGATAGTTAAAAGCCCAACTCAAGAGTTGTTGATCAAAGGCTTATTAGACCAAGTCATCTATATCGTCATTGGGGGTTGCTCCGGTTTGTTTGTGAAGAAGATGGATGGAGTTTTCGGATGTGCATAGACTCTAAACACGGCAGTTGAACAAGGTCACCATAAGAACAAGTATCCTCATCTCTTCCTCGCATTGATGACTTTTTTTCGATCAGTTACACAGTCTGGTGTCCTTCTCTAAGATTGACTTGAGATCCGGTTATCATCAAATTGAAAATACGGGCAACGGATGGCCAAGACTTGCCTTTAGAACCAGTATGGGATTACGAATTTGTAGTGATGCGCTTTTTGGTCTTCCGAATGCCCCTGCTGCGTTTCCTGAGTTTGATGAAACCGGTATTTTTAAGCCATATTTAGACTCTTGTGGATCGTATTTATTGATGATACTTATATACTCCAAGAGTAGAAGGAACAGAAGAGCATTTGAGAATGGTATTGGAAAATGTTGAGGGGGAGAAAAGCTTAATGCCAAGTTCTCTAAGTGGAGTTTTTGGCTAAGATGCATGTCCTTCTTTTGTGGCACGTGGTTTTCTATGATGGAGTGATGGTGGATCCTTCTAAAGATCGCAAGTAGTGAAGAATTGGGTAAGACCCACAATGTGTCGAAATAAGAAGCTTTGTTGGTTTAGCCCATTTTTATTACCGATTCGAGTTTTCAAGGGATTCCTCCTCTATTGCTTTTCCCAACGACTAACTGACTATCAAAATGTTCCATTTGGAGGTCAGTATTTAGTGTGAGGAAAGCTTTCAGAAGCTCAAGACCTCTGTTGACATACTGCACCAATTCTACCTTGCCAGTGGAAAGGCAATAATTTCATTGTGTATTGTGATGTCGATCGTATTCGCGGTTTGGGTGCAGTGCTAATGCAATAGAAGAATGTGATTGCTTATGCTTCACGACAATTAAAAAGTAACATGAACGTAACTAATCCAACTCATGATTTGGAATTGTTGGCCGCAGTAAGTGTTTGCACTAAAGCAATGGCGACACTATTTAAATATGGGGTTAATTGTGAAGGTCTATAACTACGATTCAACTAGTCTACAGTAATGTCTTCATCCAGAGAGATTTGTGAATTTGAGACAGAGGGAGATGGATGGGAACTACTAAAGTGACTACGGAATCACTATTTTGTATCATACCGGGGAGGCGAATGTTTTAGCGTATCTTTAATTAGAAAGACCCGGGAAGCATGGGAAAGTCCTAGGCTCACTTGAAGCTTCTAGACGCCCATGTAAGCTAGGAGTTCAGCTTCTGGCTGGAACAGACCTATGAGATTAGAAGTAAATGAGAAGGAGGATTTTTAGCTTGTGGGGATGCAGATCTTTCCTTCCTTGAACACGATAAAGGAAGCAGTTTGAAGATGACAAATTGTATCCGGATACCGAGTCAGTGTTTTTGGCAAGGATAGGCTTAAAAGAGCGACAATCCTGGTGAAAGGTATTGTTGAGATTAAGGGAAAAGGGTATGTTTACCCGCGTGCGATATTTATCAACACTATGTTTCTGACATAGGCTCAAGTTCAAGGTATTCGATACATCGGGTGCAACCTGAGAATGTACCGATGACCTAAAGCAAACTTTTGGTGGAGAAGAATGAAACGTGATATTGTGATTTTATTGCCAAATGTCCAAAATTGGTCAACAGTAAAGTATGACAACAACCAATGGCCCGGCCGGATGAACACTGACTTCAGCGAATGCCCATTCCGGAATGGAAGTGGGAGAGAATTGCACATTGACTTCGTGGTTGGGGTCTCCAAAGACATTGCACGTTCGACTTCCATTTGGGTGATTTGGACAGATTAATAAGTCTGCTTCTTTCAGTCATTCCGGTTAAGGTGACTTACACGCAAGAGAAGTTAGCCAAACCTTTACACTCAGAAGTTGTCGATTGCCATGGGTTCCACTGTCCATCATTCCATATAAATGCGGACATTTTACTTCTATGTTTTGGGGGGAAAACATTGCAATTGCAGACTTGGGGACTAGTTTGGATTTAGTACTGTGGTTTCCATCCTCAGACCGACGTCACTGAGCGAGACGATTTCAATTGTTGGACGATATGAACAAAAATAAAAAAAAAAATTCTGTGCCTGTTTGATAGAATTCGGTGGCCTTGGATAAGCTTCTTAACCTTAGGGCGGAGTTTTTCATCAATAATAGGCTATCACTCCAAGCATTGATATGGGCTCCCTTTTGAGCATGTATGGTAGGCGATGTATAGGGTCCCCCATTGGTTGGTTTGGATGCATTTTCGATTTTATCGAGGGTTAACCTTGGGGTACTGATCTTTTTGGAGGGATTCGATTAGAAAAGGAAATCTTATTGCCAAGATAAGCTTCTAAGCGGCGCGCAAAGTAAGACAAAAAAGAATATGCAGATCGAAAGGTTAGAGACTTAGGAGTTCATGTAGGGTGAACAAGTCTTGTTGAAAGTTTTTCGCCAATGAAAGGGGTTGATGCTTTGGTAAAAGATGCCCAGCTAAGCTCAAGGTTCATTGGTCCCTTGAAGTACTTAAGCGAGTAGGGGGAGGTTGCTTATGATTAGCCTTGCCTCCAGGGCTGTCCCGGCGTACACATCCGGTATTCCATGTGTCGAGTTGAAAAGATACCATGGGGAATGGAAACTAACTTATCCGTTTGGGATTCAGTTTTTGCGTGAATGAGGATTGTCAGTAGAGGAGGAGCCTGTGCTATTTTAGATAGAGAAAGTTCGCAAGTTAGTCAAGGGAAATTGCATCCATCAAGGTGCAATGAGAAGAATCGACCCGTTGAAGAGCCACTTGGGAGAGAAGGTCAGATATGGCGAGAAGATCCCACATCTGCTTTTACCAAGATTCAGGTATTCCTTTTCGCCCTGTTTTACCTTCTTGTGTGGCGTTCGGGGACCGAACGATGGGTAAATTGGTATCTCTTGTCACGACCTGTTTAGTCGTTTTGAGCAACAGATGTTATTTATTCTGGAAAAACTGGCAGAGGTGAATGAGGCCAACGACGACCGTCACGGGCACGACGAACCGCGTGGATTTGTCGTTTCAAAACAACTTAGAAAATCGAAATTGGGTACTGAAATCGACTCTCTGCTCTGAACGTCTTGACGGAGTGGCAAGGACGGGACCTCGCAGGCTCGACGGCCCTCACACGAAAACAACAGGCCCTCCACTTAAAACCCAGTCTCTGTTGCATGCCGCGTACACAGGACTGACCGTCGCAGGCGCGACGGCCCGTTCACGGTCTACGCATCCCATTTTCGGGTCCGTATTTCTTACATTACAACACGTTTTAAGGGACGTTTGACTATTCCTTCCTTCCTCCCTTCCTTCCTATTCCCTACATACTCCTCTTTAATTATAAAGTTATAGGGTTTCATGTTCAATAAGTCTAATTAATGGGGGTTAAAAGAGGTAACCTTAAGTTAATAGTGGGTTATTATTGCCATCTTTCCATTCTTATTAATATACAATGAGGTAAAATAAAGAGGGTTTGAATAATAAAAATAGAAAGAACAAAGACAAAATAAAAATGAGAGGAGAAACGAGTGAGAAGAGAGAGGACGAGAGTACAACAATAAATTGAGGAATTTCTTGCTTGATTCCCGATTCTTCCTGGTGGAGGTAGGTTATGGTTTCTTTTATACACTTTTCCGTAGACACTCTTATCGCGAATGTACTTTGTAGTAGTATCATTAGAAGTCTTCTATATGCTTAATTGCGTGTATGGCATGATGTGATCTTATATATATATATGCCATGATTGTGATAAAATAAGCAATGATGAAGCTATGAATCATAAATCTTGAAGAAAAAACCCTAATTCACTTGGTAATGATGATGCCTTGGTAATAAAAGACGGGCTAAATGGTAAATTATATAATGAAGATTGACGATGCCTTGGTTGTAAAAGAAGGCTTGATCCAATTATAAATGAGAATTGATGATGCCCTTGGTTAACAGAATTCTTGATGAATTAGTGGATCTGGTGGCACGTTCCGGTAAACCGTCATCGACATATATGATCGGGTTTCCACGTTCACGTTACCAGGATAGAAATAGAGGATCGGGTGCCACGTTCCGGTACAGGATAGAATACGAGGATCAGGATGTCACGTTCCGACACCAGGATAGTATATGGAATCGTGTGCCACGTTCCGGTACCAGGATAGATATGAGGACTGCGGTGTCCACTTCCGAGTAACCCAGGATAAATATGAAGGATCGGAGTTCACGTTCCGACACCAGATAGAATTAGGAGCGGAGTGTCACGTACCGACACGAGAGTTGTAATAATATAATGAATCCTTGAAAGATACTAAGATCCTCAATCTAAAGAACATTTTTCCCAAACGAGTTATGATGATGAAAGGCGTGAGTCCTTTTTCATTGATTGCTTGGTGTTGTAACGCAAGATTTATGTTAATTGTAAATGCGGCATGCTAAGGATATTATTTGATTTATGATGTTACTTGAAGATAACTTTGTTATTCCTATTTTGAGTCGGCCGATGATACTACTTCAGTACTTTTTGGGTGTACTGACCCCCTACTTTTATGTTTTCTCCTTTTTGTTTATTTGTGGAGTTCAGTAAACGTGCCTCATCTTCGACTAACAGTAGTTCAAGCCAGGGTCTTCGTCACAATCACCGGATCTTCATGTTAAGCTAATGCGTCTAGCTTGGACTGATCTCCTTCCTCATGTCCCTTGATCCCTTGAATGTTTTCGGCATAGACTATAGCTTTTATTTATTTAGCTTCCTGAATACTCTTAGTTTAGTATTTTGATCTAGATGTTCTTGCTTGTGGGGATGACTTCTCAATCTTTGGAATTAATAGAAGTTGATTTTAGAAGTTATTGAATTGTCCTTTTAATTTATGAATTTAAGTCCTTCCCGACATTACTTTTAATGTCGATATTAAATGAAAGGATAAGGTTTAGATTGGTTGGTTTCCGCAGCGCATGGTTGCAATACCACAGGAATGGAATATGATAGTGGATTAGATTAGATGAAGGAAGGTTCAGGGAAGTGGACGCTCGCTTTATTTGCAACATTTTGTTTTTTCCCGGTCTCGGCTCGTTTTTGGGTCGTGCAGACCGCAACAAAGTCTAAATGTTAAGGAAAAGTTGGAACCTTAGTTTTTATTCGCCGGATACTACAGAAAGAAATCTCCCTTTGGGTCCTCCTCACTCCAAATGTTGATAACAATGTAGATTTCTTTCAAAGGAAGAGGAGGGTAAAAAGCTGGCACACCAATTGGAAACAATCATCACACAAAACAGAACATCTTCTATTATTTGACACCTACTCCGCATCACTTACCTTTATACCCCCAGCGTTTTTGCTTAGGGATCTTACGAACGATGGCCACCTACTAACCACAACCTATTGGTAACTTGTCGAAAAAAAGAATCATCACATTTTCATCCACTAATCATTTGTCTCCAGAACCAACACCAGGAACTCACATCTAAAATTATGGCTAGAAGAGATCGACCTCAAAGGATTGTCTTGACCCTAATAACATGTGTTCATCGGTGTCCCTGCGACCGATACCACGTTATGGAGGATCCCTGAGATCTGGCAAAGAATAATCGGAAGATGGAATGACCAGGGGGGGGGGGGGGGGGAAAACTTCAAGCCAATACGGGCAACAACTATGGACACAAGCGCTGCTGCAAACTTCCATGTTCAGCAACCCCAATATAAAGTCGACACTGAAGAGGAACTTCCTCTACAACCCACTTCAGTACCAGATACTCTTCTTTCCAGTACCAAACACACCCAAATGGTTGACCCCAACATTTACCATTGGAACAGTTTTCCCATATAGGTGAAAACTCAACCAATACCAAACTGGGTAGAAAACCCGGGTCCTAAATTCTAAATCCCTTTTCGAAAACACAAAAAGACCAACCTAAATTCGGAGGAATGGATTCACGTCACTATGGATTAAGACATCGAGTTCTTAATACTGTAAAATTCAATACTCAAAGAATTCAAATATCCCTACACTGAAGCTATCTTAGCTCTATATCCCCCCTCATAAGGAGGCTGGCTCTAAAAGTTACGAACTAGGAGGGGACCACTCCTCCAAGGGATTCTTTGGAACCTCAGATAGACGAGCGACTTTACGTGGTAAGTCCCGACCGATTATGAAGGACAAGATCCACCTACTGAACAGCTACACAACAACCACCCATCCAGTGCGCTAATGAATTTCATCATTTGGAGTGCTAGGGGCGCAAATATTGCGGCCTTTAAGGAGACAGTGCAGGGCCTTGAAAAAACTACATAATCCATCGATGTTGGTCCTTTTCGAGACCAAAATGAAAAATCACACTAAGATTACCTCTAATATAAACTTTGACTCTTTCATTCAAGATGTTGTTGACGACCATACTGGAGGCATTGTTATCATATTGAAAGATTATAACCTTAAGATAGATAACATGAATATCACTGCGTAGGGTATCCATGTAATGACTCAGATACTCCCTGAAAACTACTCTTGGATTTTTCTACTTTATATGCTAGTAATGACTTCACTTGTCGCACTAACCTCAACTTCCACAGAGTCCTAGTCCCACTATGGACCTTGGTTTATCCATGGAGACTTAAATGAAGTTCTACGAGCAAAATATAAACTAGGATTAACCATAATATAAGTACGAGACGTTTGACCCCCCTTGTGCATTTGTCTTAACTCAGTGCAATATAGATAGCTCTAGGTAATAACTGAGAGTAAGTACCGTTGGACCAATAAAGATACAAAAAAGGTAAGACATCTCACACTGAATCCATTTAGAATATTGCCCACTAAAAGTTCAATTGGATAAAAATAGGCCCAAACATGGAAGCAAACCATTAGGGGTTATGCTGGATCCCATGGTGGGTGGGTGGGGCACCCTGAATTTCCAAAATGTGGTCGAAAAAAAAGGGCATTTCACACATCCCCCAGTCCAAACATTACACCCCCAAGAGAAGCCATTAACAACTTCAAATACAATTCCACCATTTAGAAAAGAAATGTTTTTGGGAAATTTTTCTCAAAATGAGGAAGATAGTGGCAAGAATCGATGGGGTCCAAAGATTCCATCATTACCCCCACAATTCCTTACCCCATGATCTTAAATTGACTGGCACATCAATGGTGATGCCAATACTAGCTTCTTCCATATCTCCACCATCAACAGAAGGAGAAGGAATTAAATCCCCCTTATCAAGAATGACAGTGGCAATCATTTTTAGGAGACAAATAGAAATTATGGCTCATGCCACAAGTTTATTCATCCAGGTTTACTCCACTGTTCACCTAGAAACTATTCTCCCGAGCCCTCCAACCAACATGAGGCTCACTACATCACTAGCTCTATGAGAGAAGCACTGGATGCTACCCTTACTAGTAAGGAAATCATGAAGGCCATCAACTATTTTAATCCCCTCAAGGCACCTAGCCCCGATGGTCTCCACCCCATGTTCTTTCAGGAATACCGGGGTCAGTAAAAGGACCATACAATTGCCTTTTGTACTAATAACTTTAAAACTAGCATTATGGATTCGGCCATGAATACCAATCTTTTGTGTCTTATTACTAAGTGTAACACTATTTTAATGATTAAAAACTAGACCTATTGGCCTGTGCAACACCCTCTACAAGATTGATCATTGCTAAAATAATGAAGGCCCGCCTCTACCATATCATTGTCCCCAGTCAAGATAGTTTCCTCTCTGGTAGGTGAGCTAGTGATAATACCATTATTGTGCAAAAGTTTGTTAGTCACTTTAGGAAAATGAAAGGAAAGCAAGGATCGTGATCCTTAAGATTTACTTAGGAAATGAATTTGATAGACTTGAGTGGTCCTTCATAGAGAGTCTCTTGTATTTTTTTTAACTTCCCCTCTAAGATCACCAATATCATCATGTCATGCATCTCCTTCTGCTCTATTGGTGTCATTGTCAATGTTGCCATTAGTGATTACTTCACCCCCTCTAGGGGAATCAGACAAGGGGATCACATTTTCCCCTATATTTTTATACAGTGTATGGAGATACTCTCAAGGATCATAGATGATGCTGTGAGATCCAAAAGATGGACACATATAGGCATATATACATCTGGACCCAAAATCTCCTATATTTTCTTTGCGGATGACTTGACCCTCTTCTCTAGAGACATCCCTTAGAACTGTCTTGTCATCAATAACATTTTGGAGACCTTTTGAAGAGACTCTGGCCAAAAATTTAACCTTAGTAAGTCCAAGGTCGTCTTCTCCCACAACTGTAACCCTAAATCAAAAAGATTTTATTCAAGCATACTAAAAATCCAGGCTACTACCCTTTGGTAAACATCTGGGGTTACCCATGTTTCCACTCCGACCCATCACATGAGCCTTCCCATTCACCATTATCTGAAAATATGAATGCAAAGTTGGAGGGCTGGAAGATCAATTTTCTTAACCTTACTAGAAGAATTTTCCTGGAGAAATCCTTTCATGGTAGCATCACTTCCCACATTATGCAGTACATCCAGCTTCCAATGAGAACCCTTAATATCAATAATAGAATCCAGAGGAACTTCATTTGGGGCACCACTGTCGTGAAAAAGAAGATTCACCTTATATCCTGGGACACCATCACCAATAGGAAAAAAGAAGGGGGATAGGGAATCCAAGAAAGTGAGGTTAGAAAAAAATTCTAACTCACAAGACTATCTTGGAGGCTTTATAAGGGCCTATAAACTCTCTAGACGAAGGTGCTTTACTTTAAACAATGCCACAATATAAACAACACCCTTATGAGGAGAACCACCACCAGGACCTGGAAGGGTATTAGGAGCAGTTGGGAATATTGGAAAGAAAGATCTAGTTGGGTTGTTAACAACGGTAAGAAATTCGATTCCTAGAAGACAGCTGGATCCCAGGGTTCGGAACCGTTAGAAAATATGTTTTTGGTACCCTTAAATGACAGGATCCACCACCATTGCCTCCATCAAAATGGTACTTGGAATCTAAAAAACCTTCCATAGCCCTCTCGAATATTATCCTCAAACCGGTGAAGGATATCTTCATTCCAAACTACAACACCAAGTAAGATGTTTGAATTTGGAGCTTGACTGACAATGGGAGGTTCTCCAATAGGAGTGTGTATGACCTCATCAACACTTCTAATGCTAAAAAAGAGGTCCATGTTATCAACAATAAATTCTCATGGATTTGGAAGCTTTAAGTTCCCTAATAAGATAAAGACTTTCATCTGACTCCTAAACCAAAAGTGTGTTCGTACTGGAAAATACCTTTATAATATTGGGGTCAATGTTAACCCAATTTGTAGCAGCTGGCAAATACCCAATCTTCTTCCAATGTCATTTGGCCATCACTTTCTAGCGAAAAATGGCAATCTCAAGTCTCACGCTCGCTAATTTTAGTTCCTCCATCCTTACCTTAGGCAACTGGTTGGACACTTGGCAAGCAATAAGCAAAAAAGCTTCAGTAAGTGGATGACTTGGGACATGATCATCCCCTTCAGCCTTTGAGGCTCTTGGAAAAACAGGAATAAAAACCTCTTCAACAAAAGGAAATATCATGTCCATACTGACGGCATCATCAACAAAGTAATGGAGTTATCACTTCGTAGGAACAAAAAATCAAACAGTCTTAGCCCGAAAGAGTTCCCATTAGCGTCACTTGGTTCCCACTATCGCTTCACTCCTTCAAACTGAACATCGTGGGAAAGCTAGGATCAAAACCCCGAAGAGGTGGAAATTAGCGGTCTATCAGGACCCACATGGAAATGGATCAAAGGCTACTCAAAATATTGCGCCCATACTATGGTGGTGCAACTTGAGCTCCTGGAGATCCTCCACGGACTTAGGATTGCCGAAAGGTACAACCTAATACCTTTGGAAATTGACACTGATTGCGCACAAGTTCTCAAAATGATTATTGAGAATCAACCCATGTTTAACAATATTATCTTTGAGTGTAGGTACTTGCTCATGAAGCTGGACACGGTAAAGCTTAGGCACATATTCAGGGAGGAAAATAGAGCGGCGGACATGCTGGAGAAGGAAGGGGCCAAGGCTCCCACTTTTGAACTAATTGAAATGCTCGACGAATCAGATGTAATAGGTATAGGTAGTATAAGAAGGTTCCCCATAAACAATGTTTTGGAAAATGGCTAAACTATGGCCATAAATTGTGTAACGTACTCTAATTGTAGCATGGATCCATCACCAGTTTAATATTCCCTCCATTTAAAAAAGAATGACCTTCTTTCCTTTTTAGTTTGTTTAAAAAAGAATGACCTCTTTCTTTTTTAGGTAACATTTTAATTTCAGCTTTTCACATGACATGTTTAAGACCACAAGATCAAAGGATAATTTTGTACATTTGACCTAACTTTAGTTTAGGAACACAAGATTCAAAAGTCTTCTTTATATTCTTAAACTCCGTGTCAAGTCAAACCGAATCATTCTTTGTGAATTAGAGGGAGTAGATTAATAATATTATCTTCCTTACCCAAAAAAGTGAACTATTAATATTTTTCCTCATCAAATTTTCTCAAATTCAAAAAGTTGATTTTACTACATTTCCTCCAAGTTGTTTTTAAATTTAATTATTGCAAATTTAGAAAAAATAAATAAACTTTGGGTTAGTCAAAAAATAGAGTAGGCGTTGGGGAAAATAATTAAAGAGTGCAGAGCCAAGAAATTGTGGACGTGTGGGTTCTTGTGCTGGGTAAATTGGTTTCCTCCGCATTTCCAATTATTGACATTAAATTCGAATATCCCTAATAAAAGACGGGCCCATTTATATACATTAATGCTTATCAGTCTATTTTTACTTGTTCATTTTTAAAAACCATCAATATTTATAGTAAAAACATGACTTATTAATATCAACATATTATCATTACACCCTATTAGTTATATATAGGTCTTATAGATTTGCCGTCCATCCAATTTATCCAGCCTGATTTTGCGTCCTGGTAGTGGCAGAACGTTCTAGAGTTTGCGGAGGACTCCTAAAACCTTTTGATAAGTCTTAAGAAGGTCATCGTGGAAGGATACCCAAGCATTGTGGAATTCTCTATAAAAGGGACCAAAGTGTAAATATTTATGACTTATAAAGTAAATAGGTAATTGCAACCATTATTGGCCCTAGGAGTATGCATTAATAAAACATGAGGTGCTCCCTCATTTGCAAAGGCCCAAAGTCAAGTTGAAAGTCATCTCCAGCAATATACCAAGGCCTTGCGTACAAAGTTTTATTCTTGTCTTTCATATATGCCGGAGAAGCAGTTCTGCTTGTCGGAGTAAGCGTTCCAAGTTCTTAAAGGCTTCCTTAACTACAAGAAATCTGAAATGTTTAAGAGAGGTCTAGAGGTCGCATGAATTCTTGAGCAAATTCACTCTAAGTCCAGATACAAGTTGGTTCAGAGCAGGATAGTTTGTGAGATACTAAGGGCTCATTTTTTGGGTGACTACCGAAGTTGACGTTAAGCAGTCGTCATGTAACTACCACCGCATGCAGAACAAGTTCGGTTGGGGGTGGGAGACAGGTGGGAGTGGAAAGGAGAATCTGAAAGTGTTAGCAATATACCAGCAAAAGTGGTAATGAGAGTTATGCTGCCGGGTCCAGGGGGCACACACTATTGAGTTTTCGTGGGGTCTGTGTTTGGGAAAGGTCTTCCGTCCTCGCGTCTCGTTTAGCGTCTCTAAGTAACGTTAATTTCGCGTGTCCATGGGGGCGACAAAGACTCGGTTTGCCTGTTGAGTAGGCGGGGGGGGTCGGCACTAGGCTTTGGG
>JAKWJA010001745.1:0-79412 GCA_027704765.1 Solanum habrochaites | reverse complement strand
TGATATGGGGGTTGAGTTGGCATCAAATTAATGAAGATGTTGCTTCATATCTAGTTACACTCAATGGAAGGATAATAAGGTTCAGATGCAACTCCTTATTATTGGGAATGCTTTAGTGAGACTTTTCTAGATAGGTTTTTCCCAATAGAGTTGAGATAAGCAAAAAAAACCCAGGAATAGGAATCATGAACTTAGGTAAGGTACATGACAGATCCAGAGTAGGGATCAAGTTAATAACTCTTACAGGTATGCTCTCAATGGTTACTAACTCATGGATCAGATTAATAAGTTCTTTGTGGAGATGTCAATTTGATGAAAATCGACGGCAAAAAATGCTTTGTTACTAGAAGATATCAAATTCTAGGCTTATGACTCATGTCGCAAGTTGAGGATAATAAGTTTAAGGAAATGCCAAGGAGAAAATAAGAGGCTTAGGACTGGGAACTATGACTCGGGTGGTCGAAATAATCTCTCGTTTTAGAGTCAGAAGATGTTTCACCCTAGCCCCTTAATTAGCTGGTGTTCGTCCCCAAGAACATGTTGACAGAAGTTTATGCACCAACTCTAAGTATCAAGGAAGTGTTGCTGGCACCAACACTACCATACTTTCCATAAGTGTCGTAAGACATCAGGCGAGTGCGGCAGTATGGTCACAGGTTGAGAGACTGTCCTTCTAGAAACGGTCAAGGAGGTTGAAATGGTAGATCTCAATCTAAAATTATAAACACCAGCAAGTTCTCCCAAGGGACAGCCGGGTAAACTCATTGCTATGTGGCGCGTCAGCCGCCAGAACAGCTTGTATGCTCTTCAGGCTCGCCAGGATGAGGAAGGTTCTTTTGATGTATTTATTGGTACATTACGAGTCTTTGACCTTGATAATTATGCATTGTCATATCTAGGGGCTACTCTTTCTTTTGTAGCTCCTTACATAACAGTCCATTTCAGTGTCAGTCCAGAATCTCTCTTAGAACCTTTCACAGTATCTACTCTAGATGGTGACCCAGTCATAGCTAGACGAGTTTACATAAATTTTCCTATCACAATATCTTAGAAATTCATCTCAGCAGATCTTATAGAGTTAGAAATAGTAGACTTCGATGTCAATATAGTCATGGATTGGTTACATTCCTTTTATGTCTCAGTCGATTGTAGAACTAGTATTTTTCTTTTTAAGTTTGCAAATGAACGAAGCTTAGCGCCTATGGGTCGATTCATTTCTTATCTTAAGGACAAAAAGATGATCTCTAAGGGTTATCTCAATCATCTTGTTCGGCATAAGGATTTTAGCTTTAAAGCCCCAACTCTTGATTCAGTTCTAGTAGTTAATGAGTTTCAAGAAGATCTTGCCGGAGTTCCTCCCAAACGGGAAATTGACTTTGGAATTGATCTCCTTCCAAATACCCAACCTATTTCTATTCCTTCTTACAAAATGGCCACATCAAAGATTAAGGAATTGAAGGATTAGTTGAAAGTCCTTATAGATAAGGGTTTCACAAGATCGAGTATTTCACCATGGGGTGCACAACTGTTGTTAGTAAAGAAGAAAGATTGTTCTCTCAGAATGTGCATTGACAATAGACATTTGAACAACGTCACAATCAAGAATAAGTATCCTAACCCCAGGATTGATGACTTGTTTGACCAACTTCAGATTGGGTTATCATCGGCTCAGAGTTAGAGATAGTGACATTCTGAAAAAAACCTTCAGAACACGATATGTGATTATGGGGAATTTTTCGTTATGTCATTTGGACTAACCACGCCTCCTTCAAATTTTAGGGGATTTGAGGGAAACCTAGTTGTGTAACAGCAAGAGAGTAAATTGGAACTTGTTCGTTATTGTCTTTATGATGATTTTCCTCATTTACTTTAGAGATGGGGAAGAACATTCAAAGTTCATTTGAGAGTTGTCTGCAGATTCTCAAAAGATCGTCAGGATTCGCTAAGTTGAGCTATGTGAGTTCGATTGCAATCAGTTGCTATTCTTGTCACAGGTATGAGAGAATTCGAGTGGATTTTTTAGAGATGATAGAAAGTAGTGAAACAATGACCCAGACCTACCTTTGCTATATATATCAAGTTTGTTTAGTCTTCTTAGCATGATATAGAAGGTTCGTGAATATATTTTTACCCATACTGGGTTATGATAGAAGGTTGTGAAAATATTTTCAACCAGAGCCCTCACTATGACTAGGTTTACTCAGAAGATGGTCAAAGTTTTCAATGGTTAAATGAGTGTGAAAAGCTTTGCCAATTGGAAAACTAGATTGACAACGCTCATGTCTTGACTCTACCAAGGGGTTTAGATGGTATGTATCTTTGCGATTTTGCATCCAAGTTGGTCTTGGTTGTTGTTGATTGCAACGAGATTAAGGTTATCGATTATGCTTCTAGATACTTAAGGTCATGAGAAAAACAATCAACTCTTGACCTCGAGCTTTCTTTGAGGGTGTTTTTCTTAGGATTCTCGCCGAAAACGTGTTTGGTGTTCATATAGAGTATTCACTGACCATAAACAAGCCTTCAGTATGTGTTCAACCAGAAGGAGTTGGAATCTTCTCCAGATGGAGATGGCTATAGGTTCCTGAAAGATATAAGAGGAGACGCGGCCGGGGGGGTGTGCATGACCATGTTGGTAAGGCGAATGTATTAGGCAATGCTCTAGTAGATTAATCTATGGGTTAGTGTAGCCGATGTTGAGGAGAAAGGGAACGAGCTAGTGAAGGATGCCATAGTCTTGCTCGCTTGAAGTTCTCCTTAATAGCAGAGAAGACACTGGTGTTTGTAACAGTAGAATGGGATGGAAAATTTTCTGTGGTAGTGAGGTAAGGGGGAAAAGCACGCTAATGATTCAATCTTGCTTTAAATTAAGGGTGCAATCCATAATCTGAAAGAGGAGGTTTTCTCCGAAAGGGTAGATGGTGTACTTCTCTACTACACGTACATTGTGTTCTCGTAATGTGGGAGAGTTGAGACAGCATATTATTGTAGAGGTCCATAATTCCAAATATTCTATTCATCCATATACCGCGATCTACGAAAGTCTATTGGCGGAATAACATGAAGAGAGATATAGAAGATTTTGTGAGTAAGTGCCCCAATTTCCAGAAGGGTTTGCTTGGAATAACTTGTGGTCCTAGGTCTCGTGTTTGCATCTCGGGGGTAGCTCGGGGCGTGACACAAAGCACATGTAGTCATTTAAAATGCAATAAAAATAATAGTAGAACATTAAAAAATTGTGGTTTGGTGGGTTTTAAAAGAAATGAGAAAATATTTTTATGTTATACCAAATCGTCAGGAACCTGTTGAGAAGTCAAAAACCTTTTGAAAACCCGTCCACCAATCCCTGTATTGAAAAATGAAACAACTAACCAAACTTATTGAATAAGTTACAACTCCTTGAAAAGGCACAACTCTTTGGAAAAGTCACAACTTAGTGAAAATACATTTTTTGTGTCTTATCGGAATAATCATGACCATTTGAGATGTCATGACATTTTGAGAAGTCATAACCTTTTACAAAAGTCACAACTTATTGAATGACATTTCCTAGAAGTCACAACTCTTTCAAAAGTCACAACTCATTGAAAAAATCACAACTCTTTGGAAATGCACAACTATTTGGAAAAGTCACAACTCAGTGAAAAATCACAAACCCTTGAAAAAAGTCACAACTCATCAGAAAAGTCACAACTCACTGAAAAAGTCACAAACTAAGTTAGGGATATTTTAGTAATTTTAAATTCAAGTTAGGAGTTCATGCTTTAGGTGTATATATCATATAGATATATCATATATATATAATATAATATATATATATATGTATATATATAGATAGATAGATAGATAGATAGATCAATTTGTGTATAAAGAATCATGACACCTTGTACATTAAAAAAATAGCGCTTTTTGCTATTCTTAAATTTTTAATTAGAATTTTCCAAGTACGAAAAAATTCAGTAATATTGTTATTTTTCATATCACTTAACAGACATGTGGTAAGTAAATAATGCATTAATAGTGACACTTAAAATTTATTATGGAGGGTGTTTTTGTTATATGATTTGAGATAATCTATGTAAAATGAACCATTGATCTTAAAAAAGATTAAATAGATGATATGTGTTGCATATCTGTTGCCTTCATGAATTAGTATGGAAATGACTGATGGAAAATGTGGAACATTTGATATTATAGAATCAACAAGAATGAGGTATTACATATTAAATATTGATTTGATGTTTTGAAATTTCTTAATAATTGAATAATCAGATTTTGTAATGTATCAATAATTTACCTTTTAGTCTGTTGAGGAGTATCAGGATTGCGTAACATATGATGATATATCCTCCCATAAAAATATATTGAAGTGTCCTCCTCCAACAGCATGTGTAACGGACCTGTTTAGTCGTTTTGGCAGTAGAGGTTATTTGTTCATAACGTCGGGTCGAGGATCCCACGACGGGACAGTCGATGGGGCGCGAAGGGACGTACGATGGTGTCTCGTTCAAAAACATTTAGATCCTGCAAAATTTGAGTACTAGGAGATCGACTCTATACGTCACGACTGGGGCCTGGATGCGGACGGACCGTCGTGGGCACGGTAGAAACCGTCACAAACCATTCCACAAATAACTCTCTGAACTTTGTGAGGCATTGTAGTATGGACAGTCAACAGTAGGGCGGACCCGTCAAGGCTGCGGTCGGGATTTTCCTGTTAAAAGTTTTTTTTTTTAAAGGGAGTTTTGACTATTCATGACTGATAAACATAAAGTTAGGGATATGTAATAATTCAATTACGTGGGCGGTTAAAGAGTATACCTTCAAATAAAAAAGTGGGTGTTTTTATCATCTTTTATACGTAATTTATATGACAATTAGGGGAAAAGAAAAAGGGTTGAATAAGAAAAATAGAAGAAGGAGAGGGACGAAGACGATAACGAGCGAGGAGAAGAGAGAACGAAGAGGAAAACCAAAGACTTGGTGAGTAGCTTGGCTGATCACGATTCTTCGGTGGAGATAGGTTATGGGTTCTGTATTTCATAGTATAGTTAACTCTTTAATAGAGAATGATACGTATTGGGGTTAGTATTGTAAGTCTTCTATCTGCTTAGTGTATGCTGCATGATGTGATATGTAATTGTAATGGGTCGGGAAAGAGAGGTATGAATGTTAACCTAAAACCCTTATGTTAATGATGATCCTTGGTATAACAGGAAGCTTGATGAAACTAAAGAATGAGGTTAGGATGGGTGTCACGTAAGACACCATGATAGTTGTATAGTGGATCGGGTGTCACGTTCCGACACCAGGATAGTGTAGTGGATCGGGTGCACCGTTCCAACACACGTATAAGTAATGGATCGGGGTGTCCACATTCCGAACCAGGATGTACGTTAATGGATTCGGGTGTCACGTTTCCTACACCAGGATAGTAGTAACGGATAGGGGTCACGTTTCGACACCCGGGATAGTAAAAAGAATGAATCTTGAAGCTTGTAATATACTCAGATTCAAAGAACCTATTTTCCCATATGAGTCTGTGGGAGCATGAGTCCTCCTAGTTGGCTGGGGTGGTGTCCAATGTTATGGTACTGTTGTGTTTTGTTGAGTAGGTCTAGTCGAATTTATGGTATTTATCTGATATATATTGCTTTCTATTTTGAGTTGGCCGATGATACCTACCAGTACTTGGTTTTTACTGATCCCTACTTTTATGTTCTGTCTTGGGTATTTGTGTGGGAGGAGTGGAGCAAACGGCCATCGAAGTTCGACTCAACCGCAACTCTAGCCAGACTTCAGATAATAAGGGGGAGATTGAAGGGTGAGTATTGTTCCTAGCTCGGACTGGATTCTTTCTCGCGTTCTTGATGTATTCAAGGTAGGACATGGACCATCTCTTTAACGTATGTTAGTTCTTAGATACTTTAGATGTAGTAGTAATTTGAGGATAGATGTTCTTGTGGTGATGACCTTGAAGGTTTGGGGAGAGTAATTGATAAATTTTTAGAAGTTATTTAATTGATTTCGTATGAGTTTTAAGCTTCGCATTATTTCCTTTTAGGTTTTAGTATGGTTGAAATGTTGGGGGGTTAGATTGGTGTTGGTTCGCCACATAGGAAGTAGTAAATTGGGTGCCACTACGCGGCTGTTTTGGGTGTGACAGAAAAGATAGAGCTTGGGGCGTTAATTCTCAACCCATTTAATTTAAAAATGAAAATAAGGAGTTTAAATGAAAACCATTCCCCTTAGACGTTAAAACACAAGAAATAGTCTCCTAGAGTAAATGTAGAGTGCATTTATCTTATTCACTCTATGATGTTGATAAACATTTCTAATTAGTGATTAGATGCATTGCTTCAATCTATGATAGTTAACATTCAAGAAACAAGTAAATAGAAAGTGATATCGGGTAAAATCTCCGGTAAATCTATAGAGCAAAACCATCTGCATTGTGGTATATAATGGTTTTTGAAGACATTTGTTAGTGCTAGAGTTAAGATGGAGACGTTGAGCTTGGAACTCTAGCTTTATTCCTAGAAAACTGGAGAGATATTCTCTAATGTAACAAAGTTTTCCTTTGTGTTCAATTATCTATGTGGCAAAAAAAAAAAAAGACATGGTGTGTGATCTCGTCCTCTTAACATGTCGAAACCATTTAACCTTACTTCTCCGTGTTATTCACCACAAAAGTGTTGTGAAACTATAAATTAACGACATTTTTGACACAATACATATTTTACGTGAAAGACCACAAAAGTTAAAAATCTCTTCTTTACTTTTTAAAAATCTCTGAAAAACTATAGCTTCTTACTTAGGAACTTGCCGAAAACAAGCACTTGTTATAACTTAGAACGAACGCCTAGCGAAGAAGAGCTAATTAGGACTTTTGACTTGGAACCCTAGCTTTATTCCTAGAACTTGAGAGAGATTAGAGGGGATTAATTTGGATGTGGAGTGGGGTTGAGAGAAGAGAGAGTAGGTAGATTTAGGATTGGAAGGAGACAGGTAGCTTAGGTCTAGAATTAGGTCAAATGATTTGGCATAGACATTAATACATGAGAAAAAGACCCCCCCAAATCACCTTTAGAGTTAACTAGGCAGAAAGTGACTATGATTGGAAACCTAAGGTATGTCTAGACCTTTTTCTAGGGCTCGTATTGATTCAACCGTTAAAAACCACTTCCACTTTACTTAACTTGCATTCCACCACACCTAATCTAACACCCCCGATCCACAACGTTTCTCACCTTCATTCATATCCAATAATGACCATGTGGTCACTCTAGGGCGCACCCCCCACAGGACTTAAACGGCGTCTTGGTCTTCAAAAAGGCTTAGACTAGCCCTTAGACTCATGAAAATCATTAGTAGAAAAAAAAATGCGGAAAAATAAAACTTTAACTAGGGAGTGTACTCGGACTCCACAATTATATATGGTACATAGCCCCATTATGAATTTCACATAGCTCATAATTTGTATAATACAATTCATTACCCCAGTAGTCTAATACTTTGTTTGCACATTATCCATTTACCCCCAGCGCATTCCCGGATTTGGCATCAGCCCGTTACACGAACCACTCGGTCCATCTCTGCCTTCCCCCCATAGTCTCCAGACTCCGGCCAGCCTCCATATCTTTTGACAATGCAATACTCACTAGGAAGCACCCCGTGGCTCCCTCCTCGCCCCTGGGGACTCCCCAACATTTGGGGGCCCGTCCCCGTCTTCTTGCCACTGGCCCCGCAGGCTTTTCCCGCCCGAACCTACATATTGTAGCAAAATAGGAATAGGGTTTAGTACAACAACTTGTACTAAGTATGGAACATATGCATAAAACCAAATAATACGTGCATAAAAGGGACCCTTTCTTTGGAAGCATGCTAAGTTCATTTGGAAAGCCTTTGTATATACACATATGAGAGTAACATATAAGCATATAATATTTCAAGAGTTCATAACATCAAAGCAATAAGACCCGTACCAACAATCTCCATCCAGCTACGAGTGCAATGCTCATGTGCAAGACCCTAACCCCACATAATCCAAGTTAAATAGAAAAGAGATCATAAGTAATGCCTTACCGCATATACATAAACATCGTAGTTAATCACCAACATAATATCAACTTAGGACACAATCTCATGTTCATAAAATGAAAATAAATCTATAAGACCAACTGGATACATTCATTATACACAGCAAGGTCCATAAAAATATAAGACAAACCTCCTATGACTCCTGTCAAGGTCAACTGGTCTAATACATAGGGTAAAAGTCTCAACCCTAACCCCATACTAAAGTACTACCCCCCTAAGTCACCTAGTTTAGTGTCATCTTTATTACTTACATTCATTGATTTTACTTTCGGAACAATCGCCTAATGACATTAGACCATGTGAGCGAAACATGGAATCCGGGTGTCATGCAAACCTAAAAAGAGAAGAAAGAAGGTGCTATACTTGACCCCAGGTGGTAGATAGAAACCAAACATGAACATAAACATTCTAGGGGATCGACTTCTAATTGAATTCCTATGGGGGAAACATAGTAAGGAACTAAGAATATACTAGAAATCATGTATTGAACTTGCATCGGTAGTTCATCTCATTAGACACTTAGTGAAACCTACCTTCCCTATGGGAAAGGAAATTCTATCACAGTCTAGTCGCTCGGGGCTAGTTAAATTTCTTTTTGAAATCTCCTTTAGGTTATTCTAATCACAAAGTCTTAAATTATAGTCCATAGAAGACTAACCCTTGGGATATTAATTTCATTAGCTCAGTCGGTATAGGATACGAACTTCCTTTGATTTATCACAATCCATCATTAGCGAGATCAACAAATCATGTCAATCATATAAGGCACACAAGCGAATCACCTTCAAACCTTGTATCATCTTTACCTTACGATGATCTCACAATTAAACATATAGAAACAGCAATCTAATATAATAGACTCATCTTCTTACATCTATTCAATTAATATACTTCAATTAAATATCACCATCAATAATAAACAAACATTATTGAAGTAGGAGAGAATCATAATAATCAAGCGTACCAAATAGCTTTTAAAAACCTTCTTGAAAGATCTTACTATCAATTCGTTAAAAAAAATTCCAACGATTACATCATCAGCATCAACATCATATAGTAAATTAAACAATAAATAATCAAAACAACCCTAATCCTATACAACTTCAATTCATCGGACTGTGGTTAGGGAAAAGGGTTCAAAAAGGAATCTTATAGGTTGAAAACCCATCGGTAAACCATTACACTTGGAACGTACGAAACATTCACTTAGAACTTCAAGTAAACGCATATTCTTATAAACACGTAAAAGTAGGTTTAATTGTGTCATTTTACATATTTTTTTATATTTGAGATCAGCTTAGATGCGTTGCACAAAAACTTTTACGGGGGAAATAACAAAATATACTGTGAAACAGGATTTATTTTTATTTTAAAAAGAATTAATTTTCGTTTGTTTTTTTCTCCAATCTCTAACCTGGGCCCCACCCTTTTTTTTTCATTTTATTTACAGTGCCTTTTCTGCTTAAACGCCACCACAACTGTGAAAAGTATGTTTGTATTTTCTCTTCTCACAGGACTATAGTTGAAAAGAAGAATAAAATAAAATTTATCTCCCTTGAAACAGTCATCTTTATTGTAATTGATAAGATATTAATTAAAAATCCAAAATATTATCTGATCTGGAATTTACATTATTATGCTATTTCATTTTAGTGCATATACAAAACATTATGGGCAGAAAAAATTTTAAATGATCTTGAAACGATATGAAAAATAAATTTTACGGATGCTTCTATTTCAAACTTTAATAATTTTGGTGTTTTGATGTTCGATAGATCTACACACCATATTGATATGATTCACTTGGGTCTATCAAAAACATCTCTAACCTCACCTCCACAAGTGTAGAAGTGTTAAGGGGGGGGTTGCACCAGATCCGATTTAGTACAAACATGAAAAAATAAAATAATATGAGATGAATTAAATCTTATCGCTCTGTCTTTTCAACATTAACTTCAGTCAGCGAGCTTCTTGCATAACATGGAAGCCAATTGTAAGCTACAGTTGATGAAACATGGTTTGAGTATTCATTTAGGTACAGTAAGAGATATTGATGAAAGTATAATAAGTTACTATTAACTTCCATAACATCCGTCCAAACTATATAGATCAGTACGCACGAGGAAGAGAATAGAGCCCTCCAAGTAGTAAGTATTTCTGATTCAATTATGGATCGTTCAAAAGTCCAACCTCAGTTGAGAACATACAAAGCATTTGTACCCAATAATCTTGTTCATAGAAATGCCCTGTTCATCAAGCTTTGAGACAAAGAGGATACAGCTGACAAAAATCAAATAAAAAGATATCCTTCAATGCTGTGAAATCAATTTAGTTCTTGTATTTCGTTTATTGCTAAAAATATGCACTGGCTCATCATTAAATAACAAGTTTAAGATATTAATAAATAACAATTAGATAGAATATGTGAAACTTACGCATCAAACACTTTGAAACACAAAATATAACCGATCTAATGATTAGAGAGCATGCACTTGCCACATATTGATACCATAAGTAATTTTTTATATATGTATTGTAAGGATGTCTCTTGTTTTAATTTTTTTGTCTATATTGTTCTACCCCAATTTAGAAAGTATGGAATTATCACTATGAATTAACTGAAGATAGATGAAAAATAAATAGAGAGGTGAAAATTGAAATAAAAAAGGACCTCAATTAATTTATTTATATAAAGTTAGGTTTTATTATATCTCCTTTTATTAAATCCAGTAGTATTATGTTTTTATTTTATTTTTAGCTTTTGCACTTATTTTGTACTCTCATTAAATGTTAAGTACATATTTTAAACATTTGAGATTACTTAGTAAAACAAGGAAAAGGTACAAATTTGTTGGTTTATTATTTTTAAAAAGATAAATGATTATAAACAATGAAAAAGACATGAATTATTATATAAGAGATGAACATGTTTTACCCATCAAATATAATGTAAATAAAACTGTGAGTCGCTTTATTATATATATAAGAAAAATGAAGAAAGGTTGACATACAAATAATACAGAAAGTAATAAACTACGAAGTTATATTAAGAACGCAAAACGATGGAGATATTGGAAAATAAATAGTTACGTACAACTTCAATTGGAGTATATGTCATCTTGTAACTATCATAATTTCACATTATTAACACAAAAAGAAGAAGAAGATGAATATGCATGAAATTTAAGAATACAAATAAATAAATAGTAAGAATCTTATAATTGCAGAAAACATCCTTCCCAGACATAATAATAGATAGCATGTAATTCCATATTTGATAACGTAAGTAATTGTCTATATATATATTATGTAAGTGATCTGTTGTTATTTGTCTATATATGTTCTAACCAATTTAGAATATTGACATGAAGTATCATTACAGAAGCAACAAATAGGAGAGGTGGAAAGTTGAAATCAAGAAAGGATTTACTTTCTTATAATTGAAGTTTAGGGTTTATATATCTCCTTTTATTAAATACCCAAGAGCATATTCTTGCACATACTCATTCAAAATCAGAAACAAAATCTAAGCGCCCGTTACCTAAAAGTTTAATCCATTAACACAATCTTTGAGTTTTGGAAAACAACCTACCTAAACACCCCAAATCAGATGTCTATCATTCTGTAAAAAAAATGAGCTCAAATAGCAAGCAATAGACAAATAGCCAAAGAAGACCATAAAAAATAAGCAAAGAAACACAATTTGAGTAAATTTCATCACATCCAATAAAAAATTAGAAGATACATTAAGGAAGAACCCAAAAGAGATGATAAGAGAATTGGGAAAATCTGTCAATAGAGGTCCTCATCAGAATAACAGCCACATGCAACTATAACAAAATATTCCTTCCTTGAAAGGAAGCCATGTTCTACATCACCATGACAGAGATATGTAGTGCGCACTGTTAGTTGAGGGTTTAAACATAAAGGTCAAATGGTTTGCTAGAGCCTTATATTTAGAAAGTGTCATAAGGGGGCGGCCTTAGAAAACTCCGGCCCAGCCACGGGCCAGGGAATTTAAAAGGGCTAGGGTGGACCAACTCGTCATTTTGAAGGCCTGAAAATATCAACTCATAAAGTTAGAAAAGGTGGGGCTAGGATGATCTAGCTCTTTTTATTTCTTTTTTTTCTTTTCGAGTTCTATTATTTTTACTATCAAGAAACGGGAAAATTTTAAAACATCAAATGGCAAAACAATTGTGTTATTACAACACTAGAAAAAAAATTATAATTGCATGTCTCTTGCAACCGGATATGCGAGCGAGATAAAATGACAAGCAAAATGATGAGAGAAGCGAGTCGCGAGATTATCTATGTATCCTAGATATAGTGGATTACTGTGATAGAGGTATTTTAGAATAATGTGTTTGTATTGTGAGCCCTTTCTATTACCAAATCTAGCTTTATACTTGTAAGAATTTTTAGGTGAAACCCTTATACTTATTTTGTTATTGAACTCATCTCAGTTTCAAGTATAATTTAAAATGATATTTTGTGTGTTGCACAAACACTATTTAGTTTTCTAAAAAAAACAAATCTTTTGGATCATCTAGAATATTTCAATCACGAGACTAGCATGAACAAAGGAAAAGAAAAAAGAAAAATCAATTTTTAATACTTCATCTAGATATGTCGCTTTGTTTGCACAAGTGCGTATTATTTTCCATGCTCTAACGAGAATCATTTCATTCCCGAATTTCCCCTTTTTCGACGAGCTCAATTCACGACATTTTATCTTTTTATGCATTATAGGTTTCTTAGTTTTTCAAGTTTGTATGGATGTATATACTAATATATATATATTATAATATAGATGAATATAGTAAATATAAATTCTTTTTTAGTTGAAGATTTTAAAAATATGGTGTGCACAAAATAATATTAAAGATTCTTTTGTGTATGTTCAATGTGGATCATACTATGTATCTCTTATTCACGCGAACATATGAAGATGGTCAATGAAAGTTTGTAATGGTTAAATGAATATATTAATTTCAATTTACTAAGATTCAATCATGTAATTCGAGGTATCTCAATAATATTATGTAATAGACGATATGTTATGTATTTTTTTGTCAGCTATCCAAGTGTGTTTGCACATGTATTTTATGTTATAATGTTCAGTAGTCATATGAACATGTGAAAAGAACAGCTACGTTTAATTTTTTAGAACTATTTTTATTTGTATATTGTTGGGAAAATGCATGATTACTCCCTCAACTTATGCCTGAAATCTCAGAGAAACACTTATTTTATAGTAATGTCCTATTACCCCCTGACCTTACTTTATAAATAGTTTTTTTACCCCTTTTCGGCCTATGTGGCACTAGCTTGAAAAAAATGTCAACACACGCTGGACTCACAAGATAGTGCCATGTATGAACTTTTCTTCCGCTAAATTTTTTATAAAGATACAGGAGAAAGAAAAAGGTGATCCTCGCTTAATTCTTCTATGTTCGAAGGAAAATTGAATGTATCATCAAAGGGAGTGATACACCACAAATATGCACTTAACAGTTACAAAGGAAACAGTATCGCAACTGATTTAAACTTTGATCTAATAAAATTATTACAGAAAAGGAAAAAAAATCTGTCATACAACTAATGGCCCAAAGTTAATAACTGATTAAAATATTATTTTCTGTGTTGATTTTAAAGAAAAGAAACATGTTTTCCCTCACATTTTTAATAGTAATCAAATATACTAGATCCAAAGGCATCACTTACAACTTTTAAACTCACCCAATGAAAACAAACTGAACACACATAGCCAAATAGACCAAAATCAGAGTTTTTTCCAAAAATTCTGCAGGGTAAAAACCAAAGTGGCATCGACGGTCCGTAGGACAGAACGACGGTAAATCATGACAACCGTTTATGGGATCAGAAACTCCCAAAAATTCAGCGGAAAAATTGGCTAAGTCTTGATCGACGGTCAATAGGTCAGACGACGGTCGTAGTCGGGACCTGTCGCGCGGACCCCCATTTTCACCCACTCTACAAGAGCTACGATGACAAACCGTCCGTATAGGTGGAAAATTTGCAGGAAATTAAGGGGAAATTGAGTTGGGTCAACTTCAAATGATAATAACTGTAAGCACAAAACGAATTAGGTGTCCCATGACCTACCCACATATAGATAATTGAATTATCTTTCCATAGCTACCGACTTTGCTAAAATCATACCTTCGAATTAATTGTTATACCTATTTTAGTAAAGCCCTGTCGAACAGGCCCTGACGACGGACCCAACGACGGGGCGTCGGGCAGACGATGGACCGTTAGTCCTGGCCGTCGTTTGGCCCCGATAGTAGATATAACTTTACTAAGGTCTTTTGACCTTCCCACTCAAATTTAAACCAAGTTACGTCGGTTTGTTTGACCCTAAATCATTATATTTTAATCAGTTTAACCTGGACAAACATGATTCAACATATCCAAATAAATCATAAAATCAAACCTAAAAAATTAGAAGCAAGAGAGGAGAAAAGCTCAATGAACCTTAGTTCAAATTACCACAGTTCCAATAGTTCCAGCCCCGAAAATTAAGTAAGTATTTTTCCATGGAGTTCATCACCAATCATGTGAGATTCAGAGTGTTTTCCTTTCACTATTGGTCTCCCTAGTTTTCAGTAAGATTCTTGATTCTCTTAAAGGAATGAACCTGGGTGTTTAGACTTTGTCGAACTTCAGAATTTATTAATATATATTCCAAATGTAGATTATCATTTTATTCCTTCATATATCACATGAATTCAGAACCTAGTTTGTTATTTTTAGTGTTGATTACACATGCTATGTCAGATATTTCAGACAATTCAAATATACATGCCTCAGTTATAAATGCATAATTACTAGATTAATTATTGCATTCTCAGTTTTTATGTTCAGTTTGAGCTATCCAGTATTTACAGAAACTCAGACATAATAAGTTAATTTACAAAATTTATTGGGAGTAGAATAATATCGAGTTGGACTAGGGTTTAGCGTACCCAATTGTCCCATAACTACTAGCTAGGTAGGTTGTAAGTCCCATCTGTGGGCAATCAGTTTAATGATCACGCCAGCATGCCTTTATATCTTCTGCAAGGTATATTGGGTCCTCTCGGTTACTAGTAGCTCCCACAGATCAGTCATACTCTTTGCATTGTCCATTTATCAGTATATTTAGTATTCAGTTTAAACATGTTATAAATTTGTCGTCAATTAAACGATGGCCCGTCAGTCCAGGTCATCATTTGGTTCGACGACAATTAAATCAAGGTCTTTTGGTCTTTTTCTACTTCATTTAACCCCTATGATACGTCATTTGACCCATTAGTTGGATCAGTTTACGATAGATACATAACAAGAAACTTTCCAAAGAAAAATAAGGATCAAAACTTAGAAAAAATTAGAAGCAGGAAGGAGAGGGAGAAAAGGTCAAAGAAACCCTAGTAAGAACGCAAATAAGGTTCCATAAGCTACAACCCCGAAGTCTAAAATTTCTTTTGGATCTTAATCACCAGATATGTTGAGATTTCACTAGTGTGTTCTTTTGACCTATTAAACCCTGTTTCATTCTTTTTCTTGTTCTCTTGTCAAGGTAACTAGATTGAGAATACACAAAATCATGCAATAATTAGTTAGGTATATTTCCAATCAAATTGTGAGGTTATTATTCAGGTTTTAATATGCATTATCAGTAACCTAACTCGTATTATTTAGTTACTTAAATTAACACATGCTCGGTTATAATGTCGTTACTTCAGATATAATGTCTCAGTGATTAATACAATTATTAGATTAATTAATTGCAATCTCAGTGTTTTCATGTTTAGTCTTGAGCTATCCAATATATATAGAAATTCAATCATAATGTCTTAATCATTTAATTAATTTGGAGTAGCATAATACCGACATTGACTAGGGTCCGGCGTACCCAAATAGTCCAAGAACTACTAGCCGAGTAGGTTGTAAGTCTCCTCTATGGGCATTAGATCACGCCAGCATGCCTTTATATCTTTGGCTGGGTATATTGGGTCCTCTCGATGGGTGTATACATCTTACTCCACATTTAGTTCATGTGATTTTATTATCGGTTATTTGTAGCTCTCACAATTTAGGTAGAATCTATTGCATTGATTATTTATCAGTATATTCAATATTATGATTCACATGTTATATATGGGTAATTGCATTCGGTGTATCTCAACATTCAGATATCATGTTTAGATTTATGTGTACTGTGATATGGTGCTTGATTCATCTATGTGTTATTTCAGTTTACCCGACCACACATGCTCAGTTTACCTTCAAATACTGACACATACGTGTACTACATATTATCAGTATGTAGGTTCAGGTTGTCAAGCACAATATCGCACTTAGATTGATTTATGATCTCCAGTTTAGCAGATTGAAGGTGAGTCCTACTCTCCAAGGGACACTATTCATTGAGTTCTTTTCAGTGTTAGTCCTTTTAATATCAATTTTGTACACTTTTTGAGGGCTTTCCAGCATTTCTAGTAGTTAGAGGCTATTCGGACAAAGTTCACCAAAGTTAGTTTCAGCTTAGCATTGGTTAATATTTTATTGTATAAACTCGTCATTATTTCAAATATTTCAGCTATAGTATATGTATTTACCCCAATTTTTCTTTTTTAAAGTATGATTTAGCTCCTGTATGACCTGTTTAGTCGTGTGAGAATAGATTTTATTTTGAAAACTGGAAGAGTGACGGATGCACGAAGGACCGTCACGCCTGGCACGACGGACCGTCGTGAGTGTCATTCAAAATACTGGAAAAATCTGAAATTGGGTACTGAAAAATCGACTTACATCTCGAACTTCGTAACCGAAAGGGCAGGAAGAGACCGTCACAGGTCTAGTGTGACGGACCGTCACAGAGTCTTCGGTGGGGAAAACCACTCTCTGACGGTTGCGACGACCTGCAGACGGACCGTCGCAAGCACGACGGGGCCGTCGCAGGTTGCGCAATTCCCAGTCTAGGTCGATTTCTTACACGTTGTATTTTAAGGGAGTCTTTTGACTATTCCTTGCTTTAATTAAAAGTTGAGGTTAATGTTAATAAAGGTCTAATTACTTGGGTGTTAAAAAGAGGTACCTAAGTTAATTAGTGGGTATATTGCCATCTTTATTCTTAATTATATCTTAATTAGGGTAAAAGAAGAGGGTTGAATAGAAAATGAAAGAACAAGAGAGAGAGACAGAAAAGGAGAGGAGACGGAGTCGAGAGAGAGAGAAACGAAGAGGACAACAGGAAATTGAGGAATTTGCTTTGCTTGATCACGATTCTCGGTGGGGAGTATAGGTATGGGTTTGACACTATTCGTAGTAAAGTCTAATAACGAATGATATGTGGGAGTAGTATTATTAAGTTTCTAATGCTTATTGCGTTATGCATGATGTGAAAAAAATCTTTATATATATATATACATTGATTATGATAAAATAGTATGATAAAGCGATTGAATCTTAAATCTTGAAGAAGAAACCCTATCTACTTTGTAATGACGATGGCCTGTATAAAAGAAGGCTTATAACGAAAGTAGTGAATTAGGGGATAGGGTTGCCACGTTCCCGGTACCAGGATAGAATATGAGGACGGCGTGTCACGTTCGACACCAGGAGAGGATATGAGGGTCGGAGTGTCACGTTCCGCACAGGATAGTATATGGATCGCTGGTGTGCCACGGTCCGGTACAGATTTAGAATATGAGGACGGAGTGTCACGTTCCGACACAGGATAGATATGGATCGGGGCACGTGCCGCACGCGGTACCAGGATGAGAATATGAGGATCGGGCGTGTCACGTTCCGAACCAGGATAGAAATGAGGATCGGTAAGTGTCACGTTCCGGGACACCGGTAGAATGAGGAGTGGAGTGTACCGTACAGACACGATAGTAATACACAAATGATCTTGAAGATATTAATATATCAATCTAAAGAACTCGTTTTACCAAACGAGTATGATGAGGAGGC
Organism: Solanum habrochaites; assembly: GCA_027704765.1. Lineage (NCBI taxonomy): Eukaryota > Viridiplantae > Streptophyta > Magnoliopsida > Solanales > Solanaceae > Solanum > Solanum habrochaites. Next base: position 61,325 of record JAKWJA010001745.1, on the reverse strand, counting down.
GTGAGTCCTCATTGATGTGCTGGGTTGTAACCAAGGATTTGGTATTATAAATGCTGATGCCTAAGGATATTAGTTGTTTTTATGAGGTTTACTTGATATATACGTGTTTTCTATTTGGAGTTGGCGATGATACCTACTCAGTAATTGTGGTTGTACTGACCCCCTACTTTGATGTTTCCTTTTTGTTATTGGTGGAGTGCAGCAAACGTGCAGTCATCTTCGAATCAACAGTAGTTCAAGCAGTCTTCGTCAAAACGGATCTTCAGGGTGAGCTAATGTTCTAGCTGGAATGAAGATATCCTCCTCATGTCTTGATGCCTTGAAGTTTCGGGCGACTAGCTTTTATTTTGTGTTAGCTTCTTAGAATACTCCTAGTTTAGTACTTTGATAATTAGATGTGTTTGTGGTGATGACTTCAGATTTTGGGAAATAAGAGAGTTATTGGAATTATCTTGTATTCATGGGTTTAAGTTAAGTCTTCAGCATGTTTTATGTTGATATTTTTAAATGAAATGAAAGTTTAGATTGGCTGGTTCCGCTACACAGGAGGGTAAAATGTTTGGTGCAAGTCGCGGATCGGTTTGGGTCGTGACAAACTTGGTATCAGAGCATTAGGTTAGTTGAGTCTCATCCCAAGAACAGGGTCTAGTCGAGTCTTAAAGAATGGTAGGGGGAGCCTGTATTATTTGAGGGCGATAAGACTTTAGGAAAATTCCAGTTTTCTTTCTTTCTTTCGTGCTATTACTTGGACCAAATTGGTATCTGATGATTACAAATTGGATCTGACCATTTCACTCTATTTCGCAGATGGTTAGAACTAGAGCAACGACTACGCCAACATCAACATCAGCAAGACAAGAGCATCTGACCCAGCCACTGGGGCTGTTTATCGGAGGGCAAACAGTGGCAAGAGGCCGCGGTAGAGGTCATGGGAGGACGTCCTCTAGAGGGAGAGACGAGCACCTAGCCCATCTGAGCTGTAGGGCGGTGACTCCTCACCGACTGAGGAAGGTAGTAGAGAAGGGGCGGATGGGGGAGAATGAACAAGTACAGAACGAGCAAATGGAAATGCAACCCCAAACTTACCCCAGAGATGATCAATAAGGGCTCGCTTATCTTAGTGGGTTGTCTGATCAGGGTCGTCACCCCCAACGTTTCTGCACCAAACACCTCCGGTTGCAGAGGGTACGACATGCAGCCACTCTGGCCCCTCGTATGGATGCCTCATTGGGACATCGCACGTTTCCACGACGGACTACTGGGACTTATAATGACAAATGATCAGCATGACAATTTTTAGTAAGTTCTTGTTGTGAATTGAACCTCCAGTCTTCAAGGTGCAGAATCTGAGGAGTGCTTACGGAGTTTCTGTTGATGGTCATGAGCTCTACACAGATGGGTATAGTTATAGTAGAACGGTGTGGTGTTGAGTCGAGTACCAGTTCAAGGAACGCCAAAATGTGGTGGCTAGTAGTAACATGTTGAGTGGTCAACCACAGAGGCACCCAACTATGAATGGGGGCCTTCATTCTTGAGCTTGTTTATGGAGAAAATATTCCCCGCGACCTTGAGAGCTAGGAAAAGGACGAGTTTTGAGCCTAGAGCAAGGTAGGATGTCGGTCAATGCATATGAGGCTAAGTTCGTTGCCCTATCAGTATGCCACTCCAACTAGGTATCAGTCCACAGAGCGGATTCGCCGTGTTGTGAAGGGGATGTTGCGCCAGAATTGCGAATTTCAGGCATTACAGGTAGCGGCTACGGCAAAATCCTTCCAGAAGTGGTAGATTTCGTGGTAGAGGGTGGAGAAGGAGTGAAGCCAGAGAAGTCACCCACGGCATGACATCAAAGAGTTTCGAAAATGGGGGTGAGTTTCATGGTTCTTACTCTAGAGGACAGGGTTTCCGGAGGTTACTCAGTCCGAACCATTCAGTCTTACTACAGACTGTAGTTGGGGGTCAACTCAGAACGGTCAACATTTCTCTGAGAGAACCCTTCTGAGGACCCATGGGGAATTCTAGAGAGTGTGATGGGTGGTGGGGGGGGAGACTGGGATATCAAGCGGGGGTATTGTCCAAAAAACAGAGACGATAGACCCCCAACAGTTAGAGGTAGAGGTGTTTAGGCAGGAGGACGTATCTGAGGACGAGGTGGTCGAGGGTGGTGAATGGTGGTCACCACAAATGCGGGGTGAGGGCAAAAAGGGAGCACACTAATCACAACATGGTATAGGGGCAACGGACAAAAACAAACGAAAGGCCCAGTGTTTGCTTTCCATGGCGGGGAGAGCAGAGGCGGAGGAAACATTTGATGCTGTCATCACCAGGTAATCTTATGGTTTGTGATGCATTGGATCGGTATTGTTGATCCGGATGGATCCAACATGTCTTATGTATCTTCCGCATTTTGCTAATGGTTAAATTTACATTGTGAATTACATAATACGCCTATTCGTGTTTCTACTCGGTGGAGATCTGTGGTTGTGGTAGGCGAAGGTATATAGGTCTTGTTTGGTGAACTTTGTGGGGAGTTGAGTAACACTTCTGTAGATTTGGTAGCTTAGAGATGGTTGATTTTGATGTGTGATTCTGGGTATGATGGGCTTTCTCCGCCAATTTGCGATCTTGGATTGTAAGCTAAACCGGTGTGACGTTATACAAGCCGGGACAGATCTTATGTGGGAGGGTGACTACACTTCCAATCCGCTGCTTATCCATCTAATTTATTCGTGCTAAGAAAATGGTTAGTTAGTAAAGGGTGTTTAGCTTTCTTGGCAATCTGCAAGGATGCCACTACCCAAGACCTTGATTGAGTAGGTTTCGGTGGTCCGGGAGTTTTCTTGAGTATTCCATGCGATTCTACGGTATGCCACAAGATAGGGATAGTGACTTCTGTATTTTGGACAATTTTTTCCTTGGGTTTTTTTTGGGGAACCGGGTACACGCCCCATTCTATACCCCCTTAGTAGAATGGCTCCCGCGAGTTAAGAGAGTTAAAAAGACCAACAAGGAGGGGTGAGCAAAGCGTCATTAGGACCAAGTGCATCTCCTTGGGGTCTCGGTTACGGTTTTTTTGTAAAGAAGAAAGATGGGAGTAGTTTCGGATGTGCATAGACGCCCGAAGTGAAACAAGGGGGACTATAAGGAACAAGTACCTCTTCCTCGCATTTGGATGACTTGTCGTAAGCATACCCCTTCGCTATCATACCCCACCATGCACCAAACCACCCCCTCCTTCCCCTACGACAGCCGCATTTCTCCCACCTCCTTCCATCCTTCCCTATTCCATACTCAACGGCCCTCCTTCCCACCCCCTATGCTAATTCTCTTTGACTCCTTCTCCCCCCTCATATCCCCTCGCCACGACCCCCCCTTTCCTGTACTCCATCCCTCCCACCTGTTCTTACAGATCTTTTCCCCTCGATCAGTTACAAGGTTGCTTGTGTTTCTCTAGATTGACTTGCGATCCGGTTTATCATAATTGAAGAATACGGAGCGACGGATGTGCCAAAGAATGCTTTAGAAACCGGTTATGGGCATTACGAATTGTAGTGATGTCTTTGGTCTTACGGAATGCCCCTGCTGCGTTAATGGTTTGAATGAACGGGATTTTTAAGCATAATTTAGATCTCTTTGTTGATCGTATTTATTAATGATATACGATATACTCCAAGAGTAAAGAAGGAACATGAGGAGCATTTGAGAATTGTATTGGAAATGTTGGGGAGGAAAAAAAAAAGATTTATGCCAAGTTCTCTAAGTGTGAGTTTTGGTAGATGGCAGTGTCCTTGGGGGAAAGTGGTTTTAAGGAGTAGTGTATGGTGGTGGATCCTTCAAGATCGAAGTAGTGAAGAAGTGGTAAGACTACTAATGTGTCAGAAAGAAATACGGAGCTGTGTTGGGTTAGCTAGACTACCGCCGATTTGTCAAGGGATGCTCTATATTGCTTTCCCAACTGACGACTTGACTAAGCAAAAATGTTCCATTTGTATGGTCGGCTGGTGTGAGAAAGCTTTTAAGAAGCTAAGACCCTGTTGACTTACTGCACAATCTCACCTGCCAGTGGAAGGCAAGAATTACATTGTTATGTGATGCATCCTTATTCGGGCTTGGGTGCAGGGCTTGCTAATGCAAGAGAAGAATGTGATTGCTTTATGCTTCAAACAATTAAAAATGCATGAAGCGAACTATCCATTTCATGATTTGGAATGGCCCCCGCGGGTTAGTGTTGCACTTAAAGCAAGGGAGGACCTATTTTTATATGGGGTTAAGTGTGAGGTCTATACGGATCATCGTAGTATACAATATGTCTTCACGAGAGGGATTGAATTTGAGACAGAGGAGATGCGATGGAACTACTGAGGACTACGGACATCACTATGTGTACCACTCTCGGGGAAGGCGAAGTTGTAGCGGATACTTAAGTAGAAAGGCGGGAAGCAGGGTAGTCTAGCTCACTTGCCAAGGCTTCTCAGCGCCATTGCTAGAGAAGTTCAGATTATGGCTAACGACCTTATGAGATGAAGTATGAGAAGGAGGATTTTCGATGTGTGGAGGCAAGATCTTCCTTCCTTGACAAGATTAAGGGAAAGCAGTTTAATGATTAAAAATGGATCCGGCTTATCCGAGATTAAAGGGTTTGCAAGAGAGGCTTAAAGAAGGCGAAAATCGATGGGAAGGTGTTTTGAGGATTTAAGGAAGGGTATGTGTTAGACTCGCGTCGATGATTTGATAAACCTATTCTGACAGAGGCTCATAGTTCAAGTATCGATCACATCCGGGCGCAACCAAGATGTACGTGATCCCCTCAAGCAACACTTCTGGTGGAGAAGTGTGGAGAAGAATGAAGCGTGGGGTGATATTGTGGATTTATGCCAAATGTCCAAAATTGTCAACAAGAAAGGTGATGAACACCAGAGGCCCGGAGGAAACAACTTCAGAGGAATGCCATTCCGGAATGGAAAAGGGAAGAGAATTGCAATGGACTTCGTGGTTGGTCTTCCAAAGACATTGGGCAAGTTCGACTTCCATTTGGGTGATTGTGTGACAGATTTAACTAAGAGGCTCATTTCATTCCGGTTTTTAAAAAGGTGAATTACAATGAAGAGAAGTAGCAAAACTTTACATCTAGAGATTGTCGTTTTTGCATGGGGTCCACTATCCACATATCAGATAGAGGTAACGCAGTTTTACTTCTAAGTTTTGAGAAAACCATGCATGCGGAATGTTGGTACGAGATTGGATTCTTAGCATGCGTTCCATCTAAGGACCGATGGTCAGTCTGAGCGAACGATTTCAATGTTGAGGATCTGCTGCGTGCATGGTGATATAGAACTTTGGTGCCATTGGGAAACTTTCTAACTTAGCGGAGTTTTTCATACAATAATACTACCACTCAAGCATGATATGCCCCAATGAAAGCATTGTATGGTAGGAGATGTATGTCTCCCATGGTTGGTTTGATGCATCGAGGTTAGACCGGGGTTACTGACTTTGAGAGACTCGTTAGAAAAAAAAAAAAAAAAAAAGGTTGGGAAAATCCATTCAAGAGAAAAAAAGAAGCTGTCTACGGCCGCAAATAGACAAAAAGAATATGCAGTCGAAAGTTAGAGACTTGCGTTAATGGGAGGTGAACAAGTCTTGTTGTGAAGTTTCGCCAATGACAGGGGTTTGGTGATGCGGTTGGTAAAATAGCAAGCTAAGCCCAGGTACATTGGGCCATTTGAAGTACTTAAGGGAGCAGTAGGGGAGGTGGCTTGTGAGTAGCAGGGCCCCAGGGCGTCCGGAGTACATCCGGTGTTTAATGTGTGTCGATGTGAAAAGATGCAAACCCCATGGGGATGGGAAAAACTACATTATCCGTTGGGATCTGTTTTGCTTGATGAGAATTTGTCTTATGAGGAGGAGCCTGATTGCCATTTAGAAGAGAAATTCGCCAAAGTTGAGGCAAGGAGGATTGCATATATCACAAAGTCAATGGGGGAAGAAGCGACCAGTTGAAGAAGCCACTTGGAGAAGGCGGCAGATATGCGAGAAAAGATACTCACATCTGTTTACAGATCAGGTATTCTTTTCGCCCTTGTTTTCCTTCTTGTGACGTTCGGTGGACAACGATGGGTAAATTGGTATCTATTGTAACGAACTGTTTAGTCGTTTTGAGGAAACAGATTTATTTGGAAAAAACTGGCAGAAAGTGACGGATGACAACGACGGACCGTCACGGGCACGATGGACGTCGTGGAGGTTTGTCGTTTCAAAATACTTGGAAAATCTAAATTGGGGACTGAAATCGACTCTCTTGAAAAACTTCGTAACGAAATGGCTAGGACGGAAAGAACAGGTGTTGGCGGACCGTCACAGAGTCATTCGTGGGACAAACACTCTCCTGACGGTTTTTGCGACTACTGCAGGACGGATCGTCGCAGCCGACGGGCCGTCGCAGGTGCACAATCCCAGTCTAGGTGGATTCTTTACCGTTTTAAGGGACGTTTTTTCCTATTCATGCCTTTAATTATAAAAAGTTAGAGGGTTAATGTTAATAAGTTCCTTATGTGGTTTACAAAGAGTAACCTTAAGTTAAATTAGTGGGTATTATTGCCCTATTTTAGTCAATATATATTCATTAGGGTAAAAGAAAAGAGGGTATTGAATAAGAAAAATAGAAAAGACAAAGAAGAGAGAAGAAAAAGGAGAATGGAAAGAAGAGAACGAGTAGAGAGGAAGAGAAACGAAGGACACAAAGAAATTGAGGAATTGCCTTGCTGATAACGATTCTTCGGTGGAGGTAGGTTATGGGTTTTACACATTCGTAGTATAAACTCTTAATAGCGAATGGGATAGGTGTTGAGTAGTTATATTAAGTCTTCTATATGCTATTGCGTGTATGCCTGATGTGATCTTTATATACTATATACATGATTATGATAACATAAAGCATGATAAAGCTATGATCTAAAATTTGATAGAACCCTATATCTACTTTGTAATGACGATGACTGCCTGTGTATAAAAGAAGGTTTAATGAACGGAAAGGAGTGAGATTAGGGGGATCGGGTTGCCAGTTTCCCGGGTACCAGGGATAGAATATGAGGATCGGAGTGTCACGTTCCGACACAAGCGATAAAATATGAGATTCGGTTCACGTTCCGACACCAGGATAGGTATGGAAGGGTGCCACGTTCCGTTACCAGGATTAGAGAATATGAGGAGCGGAGTGTAGTTCCGACACCGGATAGATAGGATCGGGGTGCCTCCACGTCCCGTACAGGATAGAAATGAGGATCGGATGTCATCGTTTCCGGACACCAGGATAGAATATGAGGATCGGAAGGTGTCACGTTCCGACAACCAGGATAGAATGAGGCGCGGAGGAAATGTAGTTGTAACGTACCGACACGAGAGTAAATAAACATAATGAATACTTGAAAGATGAAAGAAACTAATATACTCATCTAAAGAAAAATGTTTCCCAAACGAGTATGATGCGGAGGGTGAGTCCCATTGAAGTGCTTGGTGTTGTAACCAAGGATTTATGGTAATGTAAATTGCTGCATGCTAAGGATTTTAGTTGATTTTATTGATGTTATTGAGTATACGTTTCTATTGAGTTGGCGATGATTACATACTCAGTAATGTGGTTTGTCTGACCCCACCCTAATTTTTATTTTTCCTTTGTCCCTTTATTTTGTGGAGTGCAAGCAAACGGGCCGTAATCTTCGATCTCTCAACAGTATTCAAGCCAGTCTTCGTCAACCGATATTCAGGTGAGCTCATGCTTTAGCTTGGAACTGGATCTCCTTCCTCAGGCTTGATGCCTTGAATGCGGCATAGACTAGCTTTATTTGTTTTAGCTCGAGAATACTCCTAGTTTAGTACTTTGCTCATAGATGTTCTTGTTGAGTGATGATTCCAGATTTTGGGAAATTAATAGAAGTTATTGAATTGTCTTTTATAATGAGTTTAGTCTTCCCATTGTTTGTGCTGATAGTAAATGAAATGATAAAGTTTAGATTGGGTGAGTTCGCTCACATGGAGGGTAAATGTGGGTGCCAGTCGCGGCTCGGTTTTGGGTCGTGACACTTCCGCAATAGTTTATATTCTTTAGTTGGCGCATGATCATGTCAATAGGGTTAGCTTGGGATCGCTTATGGTCCTAGGTCCTGCGTCTGCGTATCTACGATAGTCGAGGCATTACAAACTTTGTATCAGAACATTAGGTTTAAGTGTCCTAGGATATATGAAAAACCGCACTAAGTAAATTCCTTTTCATGGATGTGAAGTGCACCACATCTAATGAGAGGGAGGGTATGAAGTGTTTTAGGAAAACTTTTTTTGTTGTTACTCTTATCGTGCATAAGGTATGATCTAATTCCATTCTAACTTGATGTTCTAAATTTCTGATCATGCCTCTTCATAGATCTAATTACAGGAATGTGAACACTTGGAATGCAAATGCAAGAAATGCAAACACAACTCGTCCAGTCCCAGATCAAGAAGTCTCCAATGCTGAATTCAAGAGTGCCATTCAGATGTTGATCTTAGTGTCGCACGAAACGAACAATCAACAGGTTAAGCTCATATGAATGAATGGTGGTAGATCAATAGCAGCAACGTCGGGACTTTGTTAGGAGAATCCGCCTGGTTCTTAGAGGGCAAACTAATGAGGATCCATAATTTTTGATGATCAAGAAGATCTTGAGGTATGCAGGTTCCGCTTACTAGGGATGTCGGGGTGATTGGCATCAATTAGGATGAAAAGATGTGCTCATATTGGTCCCCTCAGTGAAGGATAATAAGGTCACAGATGCAACTCTATTATTAGGAATGCTTTTGTGAGACCTTTCTAGATTAGGTTTTTTCAATAGAGTTGAGATAAGAAAAAAACCCAAGCTTCATGAATTAAAGGAGGGTGGGGTAACATGACAGTCCAAGAGTATGGAACAAGTTAAACTCACTCTACATGTATGCTCTCACATGGTTGCTTACTCCATGGATCATATTAAAAGTCTTGTGTGGATGTCAAATTGATGAAAATAAAGGCTAATAAAAATGCTAGTTACTAGAAGATAATAACAGCTATGGCTTATGACTCATGCCAGCAGTTTAGGATAATAAGCTTAAGGAAACATTCCCAAGAGGAATAAGAAGCTAGGGACTGGAACTAGACTCGGGTGGTAGAAAATCTCTGTAAAGTTGAGAAGTTAGAAGTTTCATCCCTAGCCCCTCATTAGCTGGTGTTCCATGTCCCCACAAAAGAACATGTTTGACAAGAAGGTTTAAGCACCAGACTCTAAGTATCAAGGAAGTGTTTCTGGCACCAATACTTGCCATACTTGTCATAAGTGTTGTCAGAACCATCCAGGCGAGTGCCTTGCAGAAAAGGAAGGATGTTTCGAGTGCGGTCAGTATGGTCACAGGTTGAGAGATTTTCCTTCTAGACATGGTCAAGGAGGTGGAAATGGTAGATCTCAATCTACAACTTCATCAGCACCAGCAATTCTCCCAAGATAGCAGGGTAACTCATCTGCTGTAGGTGGCAGTCAGCGCCAGAACAGGTTGTATGCTCTTCAGGCTCGCCAGGATGAGGAAGGTTCTTTTGATGTATTTATTGGTACATTACGAGTCTTTGACCTTGATAGTTATGCATTGTCAGATCTAGGGGCTACTCTTTCTTTTGTAACTCCTTAGATAACAGTCCATTTAAGTGTTAGTCCACAATATCTCTCAGATCCTTTCTTAGTATCTACTCTAGTTGGTGACCCAGTCATAGCTAGACGAGTATACATAAATATTCTTGTCACAACATCTTAGAAATTCATCTCAGCAGATCTTATAGAGTTAGAAATAGTAGACTTAGAAGTCATTATAGGCATGGATTGGTAACATTCCTTTTATGTCTCAGTCGATTATAGAACTAGGATTTTTCTTTTTATGTTTGAAAATGAACGAAGCTTAGCGCCTACGGGTCGATTCATTTCTTATCTTAAGGCCAAAAAGAGATCTCTAGAGTTATATCTCATCTCTGGTTCGGCATAGGATTTAGCTCTTAAAACCCCCACTCTTGAGTCAGTTGCCAGTAGTTAATGAGTTTCCATAAAGATCTAACGGAACTTCCTCCCAAAATGGGAAAATTGACTTTGGGAATTGAGATCTCCTTCCAGATACCAACCATTTCTATTCCTTCTTACAAAAATGGCCACATCAAAGATTAGGAAATTGAAGGATTAGTTGAAAGACCTTCTAGATAAGGGTTTCACAGACATAGTTATTTCACCATGGGGTGGCCCAGTGTTGTAGTAAAGACGAAAGAATAGTGCTCTCAGAATGTGCATCACTATAGACATTTGAAAACAAGTCAAAATAGAGATACCTAACCCCGGAGTGATGACTTGTTTGACCAAATTCAGGGTGTATCGCATTTCTCAAAAAAGATATGCATCAGATTGGGTTATCATCGGCTCAGAGTTAGAGATAGTGACATTATGGAAAACAACCTTCAGAACACGATATGGTCATTATGAATTTGCATTATGTCAATTGGATAACCAATACCTGCAACTGTTGGATTTGATGAAATAGGTTTAAGCAGTAGTACGTGGCCTTGTTCTTAGTCTTTATTGATGATATCCTCATTTACTTTAAGGAATGAGGAAGAACTCAAGTATTTGAGAGTGTTCTGACCGATTCTCAAGATGTAAGTATTCGCTAAGTTTAGCTAAGGCGAGTCTTATTGCAATCAGTTGCTATTCTTGGTTCACATTGTATGAGAGAATTCGAGTGGATTTGGAGAAGGAGAAGTAGTGAAACAATGACCAGAGCTACCTTGCTATAGATATCAAAAAGTTTCGTAGTTCTAGCAGGTTAATTATTACGAAGGTTCGTGAAGAATATTTTTTATCCATACGGGTTATGCTAGAGCAGTTGTAAAAAATTTTCAACCCATAGCCTCCACTATGAAGGTGTACATAAGAAGATGGGTCAAGGTTTAATGGTTAGATGATTGTGTGAGAGCTTGCAGAATTGAAAACTAGATTGACAACCGCTCCTTCTTTACTCTACCCGAGGGTTTAGATGGTTTGTGATATATTGCAATGCATCCGAGTTGGGCTGGTTGTGTGTTGATGCACCGAGCTAAGGTTTATAGATTATGCCTTCTAGTTTAGCTAAGGTGCAGAGAAATATACCAAATTATGCCTCGAGCTTTCAGTTGAGTGAGTGCACTGAAAATCTAGAGACACAAAACTTGTGTGTGTCATATAGATGTATTCACTGACCATAAAAAGCCTTCAGTAGTGTTCAACCAGAAGGAGTCAAGAGTGAATAATCCCAGAGAGATGGCTAGCTAGGTTCCTTAAGGATATGATATGAGTGTGGCATGACCATGTTGTTTAAGGCGAATGTATTAGCAATATCTTTCGTTAGATCATCTATTGGTAGTGTATAGTGTATGTAGCCATTGTTGAGGAATAAAGGAACGAGCTAGTGAAGGATGCCCATAGTCTTGCTCGCTTGGAAGTTCGCCTAATGAGCATATCAGACACTGGTGTAACAGTTCAAAATGGGGAAAAATCTTCTTTCGTAGTGGAGGTTAAGGAAAAGCAAGACAATGATCCAATCTTGCTTGAAATTAAGGGTGCAATCCATAATCAGAGAGAGGAGGTTATCTCCGAAAGGGTAGATGGTGTACTTCTCTACTACACGTAGATTGTGTATTCCTAATGTGGGAGAGTTGAGACAGCATATTATTGCAGAAGTCCATAACTCCAGATATTCTATTCATCCATATACCGCGATCTTCAGAAAGTCTATTAGTGGAATGAAATGAAGAGAGATATAGTAGATTTTGTGAGTAAGGCCCCATTCAGCAGGGTTGATTGAAAAAAACTTGTCAGGTCCTAGTCTCGTGTTTGCGTCGGGGGTAGCTCGGGGCGGTTGATAACAAAGACACAGTAATGTTTTAAAATGCAATAAGGAATAATAGTAGACATTAATACAATTTGGTTAAAAGAAATGAGATAAGTATTTGAATTTCTTATTAGATATAGTCATAACCTTTTGAGAGGTCAAAACTTTTGAAAAGTCACAATATATTGAAAAATAAAAACTCACCAACAGTGAAATTAAGTACAACTCCTTGGAAAGGCACAACTTCTTTGGAAAAGTCACAACTTAGTGACAATATATTTTTGGTCTTATCGGAATAATCAGGACATTTGAGAAGTCCGCTGACATTTCAGAAGTCATAACCTTTTATAAAAGTCACAACTTATTGAAAAATGACATTTCCTAGAAGTCACAACTCTTTCAAAAGTCACAACTCATTGAAAAAATCACAACTCTTTGGAAATGCACAACTATTTGGAAAAGTCACAACTCAGTGAAAAATCACAAACCCTTGAAAAAAGTCACAACATCAGAAAAAAGTCAAAATCACTGAAAAAGTCATTTAAACACCATTAGGGGAATTTTAGTTAATTTTAAATTCAAGTTAGGATTTCATGATTTTGGGGATATATATTATATATAATATATATACACATTGTGTATAAGAAATCATGGACACCTCTTGTTACATTAAAAAAATAGCGCTTTGTCATTCTGAATTTTTTAATTAGAACATTTTCTAAGTACGAAAAAATTCAGGTACATTGTTAGTTTTCTTCAATAACAGACATTGTAAGTTAAATAATTTGCAATCTAGTGGACACTTAAAATTTAATATGGCGGGTGTTTTTTTTGATCTTGCGATAATATATGTCAATGAACCATTAATCTTGAAAAGATAGATGTATGTGAGTTGCATATTCCGTGCCTTCATGGAATTAGTCTGGGAAATGCATGATGAAATGTGGAAACATTTTGATGAGAATCAAAAGAAGATGGTTATAATGTTAAATATTGATTTGATGTTTTGAAATTTCTTAATAATTTGACTAATTCAATTTTGTTGATGTATCAATTAATGACTTTAGTTGTGAGGAGATATCGGTATTGCGTAAACACTAATGAGTATATCTCCCCCTAAAAAATAGTATTGATTGTGTCCTCCTCTAACAAAAAGATAGAGCTTGGTGTCGTACTCAACCATTTAATTATAAAATGAAAATAAGGCTTTAAATGAACAACAGTCTTAGAGTTAAGAATTAATCTCCTAGAGTAATGTAGATTTCATTTAATGGATTCACTTATGATGTGAGAATACATTTGTAATTTGAGTAAATTTGGAGGAATGGCTTCAAGCTATAGATATTTGTAAACATTCAAGAACAAGCTAAATAGAAAGTTGACTAGGGTAAATCTATATGAGAAACCAATTCTGGGCTTGAGGTAGAACATACTGGTTTGAAGACATTTGATAGTGCTGAGGAGGGAAGATGGAGACGTGTGAGCTGGGGAACCCAGCCTTAGTCTAGACCATTACGTTATTAATAATGTAAAAAAAGTTCCCTTTGTGTCAATTATCTATGTGGCAAAAAAACGGTGTGTGATCTTCTTCTCTTAACATGTCTAACCATTTAACCTCACTTCTCTTCAGTTATCACCACGAAAGATCTGTTGAATACTGTAAACATTAACGACATTTTGCACAATATCACATATGTGAAGTGAAAGACACAAACTAAAATGTCTTCTTTACTTTTAAATGTTTGAAAACTGACTAGCTTTCTTACTAGAAACTGGACAAGCTCTGTTATCGTTAGTAACTGAAGCCCTAGCGAAGAAGAGATAATTGGAGGACTTTGGACTTGGAAACCATAACTTTCTTCCAGAACTTGAGAGAGCATTGAGAGGGGATTAACTCGAGGGATTGGGGTTTGAGAGAGAGAATGAGAGAGAGTTAGGTAATTTAGGATGAGATTGGGCATAGGTCTTAGAATTGGTCAAAGATTTGCATAGGACATTAAATACATAGAAAAAGACCCAAATATACATTTAAGATTAATTGGAAGAAGTGATCTATGAGGGACATAAGGTATGTAGAACTTTTCGATGGCTCGCATTGATCAACCGTTAAAACAAAACTTCCACTTCCTAAACTTGCGTTCCCATACAACTAACTCTTAACACCCCCGGTCCAACAAGTTCATCACTATTCATATTCCAATCATGACATGTGTGCAATCCAGGGAGCACCCCCCATACTTAACGGCGTCTTGGTCTTCAAAGAGACTAGACTAGCCATTTAGCTACATTCATGAATATCATGGTAGAAAAAAATGCAGAAATTAAAACTTTACTTAGTGAAGTGTACTCAGAATTCGTAAATATCACATATGGGATCCATTAGCATCTCCATTATGAATTTCACATGGATCATCATTTCTCAATAATAATTGATTTAAGTAGTCAATACGTTTTTCAACATATATCCATTTTAAACAAGGAGTTACAAAGGGTTGGGCATAGCCCTTACAAGTACCAATATGTCACATATCGGCCTTAAAACAAGTATCAAGAATAAGGAAAGAATAAATATGTTTGACATAGAGCAATAACTACTAGGAATAAGAAAACCACCAAGTGCCCATCCTCGTAAACTTGAGGAGGAATCACCAACAATTTGGGGAGGGGCAAGTCAAAGTCTTCGTGCAAATGGCCCGAAGAACCTCAAAAGCCCGAACCACATACTTGTAAAACATAAGGATATGGGTTAGTACAACCACTTGTACTAAGCTATGGAACATATGCCACATAAAACTGTAAATACGTGAATAAAAGGGACCATTTCTTTGGAAGAATGCTAAGTCATTGGAAAGCCTTGTGTATACACATATGAGAGGTAACCTATAGCATATCATATCAAGAGTCATACATCAAAGGCATATAAGACTCTTACCAACAAGTCATCCCAAGCCGATGAGTGCAATGCTCATGTGAAGACCATAACCCACATAATCAGTAAACTAGAAAAGAGATCAACAGTAATTGCTTACGCATATGACATAACATCCAGAGTAGTCACCAACATAAGATCAATTTAGACAATATCAGGTTATCAAATGTGAAACCAACATCATATAAGCACCAACATGATACATTCATTATAACAACAAGTCATAAGAACATAAGAACAACTCCTATGACTCCTCTCAAGTCAACTTGTCTAAGAACTAGGTAAAAGCCTCATACCCTAAACACATACTATGAGTAGACCCCCTTAAGTAACCCTAGTTTTCGTGCCATTCTTTATTACTTCCATTCATTGATTTTACGTTCAGGAACAATCGCTTAATGACATTAGGAATGTGAGCAATACATGGAATCGGTGTCATGAAAACCCTATCTAAGCGAATAAAGAAGGTGCTTACTGCAAGTGGTAGAACCAAACATGAACATAACCATTCTAGGGGGATCCCTCGTGTGAACTCCTATGGGTGAAAACATAGTTAAGGAAAACTAAGAGATATACTAGAAACGCAGTATGACTTGCATGAGTAGTCTCCATTCATGAGAAGAGAACATAGTGAACCTGCCTTCCCTATTGGGAAAGGAAACCTATCACATCTAGTTCGCTCGATGGTGCTAAGTTAATTGCCTTTGAAATTCCTTTAGGTATTCTTAATCATCAATCTTAAATATAGTCATAGAAAGACTAACCCCTTGTATAATAATTTCATTACCTCTTAGGTATAGATCAGAGAACTTCATTTATCACAATCCATCAGTGTGCGAGAGAACAATTCATATTATATTATATAAGGAACCAAGGAGAATCACCTTCACCTTGTATCATTCTTACCAGTATGATGATCTCCAATTAAACATTTTCTATAACATGCCATAAATCATCATTTAATCATCTTTTAATCTATTCAAATAATCATACTTAAATTAAATATTCATATCAAGAAGAAACAAACATTATTGAGTAGAGTATACTCATAATAATAAGGTCATTACAATATCTTTAAAACCTTCTTCAGATCTTACTATCAATTCGTTAAAAAATTCACCGATACATTTATCATCATCAACATATAATAGGGAATTAAACAACAAAAGAATCAAGTCCAACAACCCTACCACGATACAAACTTCAATTCAATGGCACGGTTAGGGAAAGAGGTTCAATAAGGAACTTAGGATGAACCCATTGGATCACTTAAACTGGCACGCACTTTCAACTTAGACAATTCAAGTAAGCCTTATTATTTTTAAAAACCTAAAGTAGGTTTTGATTTGTCCTTTTTGACACAGTTTTTTTATTATTGTTGAGATTCAGATAGAGTGCGTTGCGACAAAACTCTTTTTCCGTGGGAAATAAACAAATCGACATGTGACACATGATTTATTGTTGTATTTTTTAAAACGCCTTGTCATTCTTCTTTGTTTATCCATATCTCTAACCTGCGCCACCCATTATGCAGTATATTTACTGCTTCTTCTCTTAAACTCTCACCCAACAACAGTGGAAAAGTAATTGTTTATTTGTATTTCCTCTTCTCAACAGGTCACGATAGTTGCAAAGAAGACAAAAAATAAGATTGTATCTACCTTGAAACATCATCTTCATTGTAATGAATAAAGATATAATTATAAATTCAAAATAAATATCTGATCGAAACGTTACATAATTATTTATTCAATTTTAGTGAATATACAACATTATGGGAAGAAGAAAAAATTTTAAATTTGAGTTTGAAACGATATGAAAAATAATTTTAGGGAAATGCTCTATTCAAAAACTGTAATCCTTTTTTTGTTTGATGTTCGATAGATCTTCACACATTTTGATGCTTCACTGGGTCTACGAAAACTATCTCTAACTCACCTCCAAAAGGGTTAGAAGTAGGGTTGAATGCATATCCATTAGTACAAGTGAAAATGAAAAAATAATATGAGATTTAATTAATGTCTTATGCCTCCATGTTTTCAATATATAATTTCATCAGCGAGCTTCTTGCATTAACATGGAAAACAATGTAGCTAAAAGTTGAATGTGAAACAATGTTTAAGTAGGCATTTGGTTACTGTAAGAGAAATTGATGAAGGTATTGTAATTAGTACTATTAACTGCAATAAACATCCGTCCGATTATTAAGATTGCAGTAACTTTACCTGGGAGCAAGAGAATTGAGCCTCCAAATGTAGAAGTATTTTTCTTGATTTCATTATGGCTCGTTCAAAAGTACACCTCGGTGAGAACATACAGGAGCATTGTATCTCAATCATATCTTGTCATAGAAATGCCAGTTCATAATACTTGGACAAAAGAGGGCACCAGCTGAAAAATAAAATAAAAAGATATCCCTTCATGATGAAATCACATTTAGTACTTTTATTTTATTGTAAACAATCATAGTCCATCATTAAATATAACCAAAAAAATTTTAAGATATTAATAAATAAACAATTTTAGAGAAATATGTGAAATAAAGCATCAAACACTTGAAACAAATTATTAACGAATTCTAATTGATAGAGAGCATGCACTTGCACATATTGATACCATAAGTAATTTTCTATAGATGTATTGTAAGTTGTCTAGGGTTTATTTCTATATCTGTTCTAACCCAAAATAGAACGATGAGTATCAGCACGAAGGAGTTGAAGATCAAACTAAATGAGAGGTTGAACGTTCAAATCAAAAACGGATTCAATATATTATTTATATAAATTTAGGTTTATATTCTCTCCTTTTATAAATCCAAGTAGCATATTCTTGCAAAAACACTCATTCAAATTTAGGGACAAACAAAATCTAGAGTCCTTACCTAAAAAGTTACAATATCATTAACGCAATTTGTAGCTGCCGAAAGAAATAAAGCCACAAATTAGACTTATATATCATGTCCTGAAAAAAAAAGCGAAGCTCAAATAGCAAATCAATAGAAACAGCAAAAAGACTAAAAATCAAGCAAAGAAACACAATTTGGGCTTTGAAAAAATTCATCACACCCAAAAAAATGGAGTAGTACATACATAATGAAAGAAACCAAGATGGAGAGAACCAAGAAACCAGAGAGATAATCATAGAAACAATGTAATCTAACAATGGAGTTCCTACACCATAATAACAGCAGCGTGCAACTAGTATCAAAATACTCCTTGCAGAAGAATCCATGTCCTCCATCACCTATGACAGAGATTATAGTGTTGTAGATTATTTAGGGTTTAAGCATAAAGGTAAAATTGTTTGATATAGCCTTATACATAGAGAGGTGTTAAAAAGGGTAGGCCCAACCCATTTCGCCCCAAGACTCACGGGCCAAGGAATTTTAAGGGATGGGGTGGATCGGCTTTTCATTTTGAAAGGTCTAAAAATGCTCGACTCACCCCGCTTTAGAAGGGTTGAGGTTTGGGCCAAGTAAGCACTTCTTTTTTTTTTCTTGTTTTTCTTTTCAAGTTTATAATTTTATAACATCAATAAAAATGAGAAGATTTTAAAATAAAATATGGAAAACATTTGTGTAGTTCAACAGACAAGAAACAAATTGTATAATTGCATGTATTTTGATATCGAATACGCGACAAGATAAAAAGAGTGAACAAGCAAGATGGAGGAGACCAACCCAAACAATATTTATCTATGATCTTCTTAGATACAGTTAATCTTACTTGAGTTATCCCTAGAACACTTACGCGTATTGTGGGCCCGGAGAGGAATAAGGACTCTCTTGGGTAATAACTCTTCTCCCTCTCACTTCAACCCTCCACCCCTCCCATCTGTGTCTCCTTCTTCCAGCATCCATTTTGGCTCCCCCCTACCCCGTCTAACTCCCGCCCGTTTCTTTCCCATCCCCCCCCAACCTACCAAACCTCTTCCTATCCTCCTCCCCGCCATATATCTCCAAAGCCTCTTTACTTCCCCCTCCCCACCAACCTCCCCGCCCTTACAGGCACTCGAACCCTACACACTTTTGTATAAGGATATCCCACCCCAATATTGCACTCCTCTACTCCTCCCTGCCCACTATACTGCCAATCCTTACCTTCCTCCCATCATAATTTTCACTCTTTACCCTACTGTCCCACCGTTTTGCGCCCTACCCTCTCTCCACCGTCTCCCCTGCGCTCTCCCCGCTTTGATGTCCTACCCCTATTCCACCAACTCTCCGCTCATCCCTATCAAATTTCATATATACTTTTTTCCTTCGTTATTATACCCGACCTTTGCCTCATATTCTCCTTTTACATGGATATGGGACCTTTATACTTGTATGAATTCGTTATTGTGAACCATTTATTTTACTCTTTGTTATTAGAACTCATTGAACCTCAAGCAGTGTAAGATAATTGTAAACATTGATGTTGTTCATGTTGCACAAATACTATACGTGTCTAAACAAACAAATCTTTTGATTCATGTAGGAATATTTATCACTTATTAAAAGACTTACTAGAATGAGACAAAGAAGAAAAATCAATTTTCGTAGTCATCTGGAATGTATACTTTTGATTGCAAAGGGCGTAATTTTCATTCTCTCATGAGGGCAGTTCCTCCGTGATTCCGCCTTCTCCCAAGGTTCAGGTTAAGGGCATTTTGTCTTTTGATATGCATTATATGTTTCTAGGATTTCAAGTTATATTAGTTGTGGTATGTTTTTTCATGTATTTTGTATTTTGTTTGATTTAAGGGTCGATTGTCCTATTAAAATTGGAGATTTTATTTGATTGGTGGCTAGTGTTAGTGTAATATGCTTGTTAGTGAGTTAGTATGACTTGATAAAATGAGTTAGTAAATTGGAGTAGATTCTAGGATTTATTCAAACGTTCTCAATTTCAACTTAAATTACTATTATTTTTATCAGTTTTGTGTTAGGTTTTAATTCTGTTAGTGGTCCTTGTTATATATATAGATATATATATATATTATATATTATATATCATTATGTACATCTACTTTTTAAAAAGGGGGCACAGTGATTTACCACTTAAGAATTTTTTAAAGTTAAATATTATTTTATATTAGCGAAGATTTAATATAGGTTTGCAAAGGTAATATTAGAGAGTCTTTTCTGTATGTTCCAATGTGGATTCAATTACATATTTCTTATCCACGCGAAACAATGAAGATAGTCAATGAAATTTTTTTTTTAATAGTAAATGATATACTAATTTCAATTTATCTAAGGTTCAATCATTTAATGGGTGGTATCTCATTATATTAGCTTCTCGACGAATTTGTAAAATTTTTGGCGGTAACCATCAAAATTATAGAAAAAATTACAATTCAAACGAAAAAAGAAAAAATAAATAAAACCACAGGCCATCCATAATAGAAGAATCACATAAAATAGATAGAAGAAAACTATGTTTCATACTAATTGAATTACATTTGTTAAAAAGTAGACTGTACTCTAGACAAAACATGCTTACTCTAGACGAAACATAGATGATGTTATAAAAAAATTATAATCATTAATAAGGAAGAAGTAAGACAAAAAGAAAATAAGGAATTGAATATGTTAGAATAAAGATAAACTTATATATATATATATATATATATATATATAGATTTCTAAAACAATATTATTCAATGTATCAGTAGTCATTTTTTTACTATACCTTATGTTTATTGTATTTTTTACGTTTGCACTATTTTTGTACCACTCTATATCAGTTAAGTACATACATGTGTAAACATTTGAGATTACTTATAAAAAGAAAAAAAGTACCCAAAATATGTTTGGTTTGAAAAGATAACTGATATCCACAATGAAAAATACATAATTATTATTCAAGTATTTACATGTTTACCCTCAAAAATAATTATGAAATGCAAACTGTGATTTGCTTACTATATATATCATAAAATAGAAAGAACGGTTAATTACAAAAATACATTAAATCAGTACCGAAGTTATATGTAGAACTCAAAAAACGATGGAGATATGAAAAAATACATATTTACTTGGACAACTTCATATTGGAGTTATTCATATTGGAAAACTATCTAATTTACATATTTCTTAACAAAAAGAAGAGAATATGCATGAAATTTTAAAGGAATACAAATAAATAAAATATAAGAATTCTTTCTTATAATTGCCAAACATCCTTCCAGACTATAATAATAGATTAGCACGTACTTACATAGATTGATAACGTAAGTAGTAATTTGTTCTATTATATATTATGTAAGTATGTGTTGTTTATTGTATATATGCTTTGTAAACAATTTTAGAACTATCAAGATCTTTACAGAAGATGAAAAAATAGCAGAGGTGGAAAGTGAAATCAAGAAAGGATTTACTTTCGTATTTAATGAAGTGAGAGTTAGGTTTATATATCTCTTGTATTAAACCCAATAGCATATGCTTTGCAATATACTCATTCAAATGCAGAAGAAACAAATCTAAGAGTCCCTTACCTAAAAGTTAATCTCATTAATACAATCTTGTAGTTTTGGAAAGGAACCTAAACACCCCTAATTCAGTAATGATATATTCATTTCTAGAAAAAAAAATGAAGCTCAAATAGTAATCAATAGAAAAGCGAATAAAAGAAGACATAAAAAAAAAATTTAAGCAAAGAAAAACACCCATTTGAGATAAATTCATCACTCCAATAAAAAAAAGTGAGGATGATACATAAATGAAAGACACCAAAAGAGAGGATAGAGAATTGGTGAAAATCGGGTCTTCAATAGCGTTCTTACCAGAATAACAGCCAACTGCAACTATACAAAAAAACTCCTGCTGAAGAAGCCCATTTTTTTAATGGGTCTACCATCACCTATGACAAAGATTGTTTTTAGTGCTGGTATTTAGGGTGTAAAATAAAGGAAAAGGGGGTCCCGTGCAAATTTCTTACAGTGCGTCACACTTTCTGCCTTTCCTTCATTCCCTTCTTTTAACTCCTGTTTGATAATAGACTTATATTTAGAAAGGTAGTCAACAAGGGCCGGCGAGGACATTCCGGCCAAGCTCAGGGCAATGGAATTAAAGGCTAGGGTGGAAAACAACTGTCATTTTAAAGGGGGGCCTGCAAATGAGTCAACTCAATCAAGTTTTAGAAAAGCTGAGGGCTAGGCGATCTAGCTATTTTTTTTTCTTTTTTCTTTCGAGTGATAATTTTTATGCATCAAGGGAAAATGGGCAAATTTTTAACATTAAATGGCAAACAATCGTGTTATTTCAACAACCTAGTAAACAAAAATATCATTGCTTGTCTCCTTGCCACACGGATATGCGAGCGGGGGGGGGGGGGGGGACCCATAAACAGTGACAAGCAAAATAAGAGAACGAGAGAAGCGATGGGTCGCGAGATTTACCTAGTTCCGAGATATATGTGGATTTACTTCGATTAAAGTGTATTAGAATAATGTGTGTATGTGAGCCCTCTATTTACCAACAATCTAGCCTCTATACTGGACGACATTTTTATTAAGAACCTATATTTATTTTTTGTTATCTGACTTCATCATCAGTATTTCAGCTATAATTTTTAACTTGATATTGTGTGTGTTGACAAACCACTCATACGTTTTCTAAACAAACAATATTTTGATTATCTAGAAGGTTTCAAGGAAGTATGACTAGAACTGAAACCAAAGAAAACTCATTTGAAACTTCATCGAGATCGGTCTACTTGTTCAAAAAAGGGTATATTTTCATTCTCTCACGAGCATCATCCCGATTTCCCCCTTGTTTCGACGATCTCAATTCAAGGCATTTAGTCTTTCATATGCATTAATTGGTTTCTTAGTTTTTTCAAGTTATGTATTCCATATTTCTTTAATTTCTTTGACTTTTTCCTTTTTATTTGTATTATTAGGGTCTCGTGTCAGGATTTTTCTAAAAAATTTTGGACATTTTATTTTGATTTGTGCCTGATGTTGGTGTCTATGCTTTTGTATTGTGTGTTATGACTCAAATTATTTCAATAGATATTTCGTAAGTTTTTTGACAGATTCTAGATTTATTCGTAAAATCTCATTTCCCTAAACTTCTAAACTTAATTTCAATTTTGTATAGAATATTGACACCTTATTACCTAACCAAGATAGGGCGTTTTGGATATTTTCTTTAGTTTAAAATTAGAATATTTCCAAGTCCGAACAAATTCACTGAATAAGTTATTTTTTCTAATCACTTAACACACATCTTAAATAAATGATTGAAATAAATGATGATACTTCAAACTCATGAATTTGTATTTGTCTTGAGCTAAACTATTCAATGAAACCATTAATCTTAAATATTATAATGTAATGAGTTTATATCATGGTGTTATAATTATCATAGTAATTGGATGCTAAAAATGTGTGAAACATGTGGATGAGAATCAAGCAAATGGTGGATCTACATATAATATTGATTTTATGTTTTAAAATTTCTTGATATTGATGAATGATTCATTTTGTTGATGATCCAATAAATTTACTTTAGTTGTTAGAGCTACCGTGTTGTTAACACTAATGTAATGTGTCCCCCCATAACATATATATTATTGATGTGTCCTCCTCACATACAAATATACAATTGGTGGTCGTCATCTCCTCCATTTATGAAATGAAAATAAAGGTTAAATGAGGATAGTTGGTAGATTTAGGGGTTGAAAGGTAAAGTTATAGTTCTTAGAAGTAGGTCAAAGAACATAGCTAGACTAAATACATATCAACAGTCCAAATACTCTTTAAGATTAAACTGGCGGAAGTTTTCTAATTATTGGGCCTAAGCTATGTAGACTTTATGCTCGTACATGTCAACCATAGAACCAACTTCAGAATCCATAATTATCCACTTCATGGCAAACCAATTCCTACCATCTGTCGAATTTCTACTCCTCTTAGAGCAACTACTATAGGCCCTCCTATTGTCAAGTCGTGGCCTCCAGCTCCAATAATTGAGTGAAAATCACATAGATAAGCCGGAATATACTCCGAATCATAGAGACATGGAAAACAGGTGAACCGCGACAAACTAGGTGGGGAAAGGCAAATTTATAGCCAGCCTCTCCCACTCGTCAAAATATCATAATGTGTAACGAAACTAGGGCTAAGTTGCCCTTCTTCAAACCTCATCACTCTTCTTCATGGGTGATCTCGGTAGCCACTGATCACCCTCCATAAACACTCAGTCTCTAACTCTCCGTTGTGCCTAACTCTTCTGTTTCACCTAAGTTGTCAATAACCTATACTGAATCATACGGACTTGCTCCATAGTATCTCTAAGCAAGTCTGTATCCAAGTAGTCCATCTCTGCGAATCAAACCAACCAATCGGAGACCTACGACAAAAAAAATTCTTCCATACACGCTTCAAAATTGTGCTATCGGGATATTAGAGTGAGTAACTGTTTATTATAGGCAAACTCACTAAGGGTAAATGTCCGATCCCATCTATCTCAGAATCGATCACACCGCTCAGAGCTCTATTCTTCCAATTCCTGTAATCGTGGGCTCAAAACAAATCTTGTGGAGGGTGAAGGGGTGCACTCATATCTAGATTCGTACCCTGAACCAGGTGAATGCCTTCCAGAAGTGAGACGTAAATAGTGAACCTCGATCTAATATGATAGATATTAGGAACTCCATGTAGTCCGCATAAGCTGAATTAATATATAGCTTCGGCTAACTTTTTTTCCCATATACTTCACCTGAAACGAATGCAGTTGGACACTTGTCAGCCTATCAACAACAACCCAATAGAGTCATAACCACCCACTGTGTAGGAAACCCACACAAAGTCCATAGTTCGCTCCCACTCAGTAGGCATAGGCATCCTCTGAATACACCCCCGGGCTGCTGGTGCTCACGACTTGACCTGCTGGCAATCAAAAAACCTTCAAAACAAAGTCGTAATATATCTCTCTTCATTCCACACCATCAGGATGCTTACTCAGACCCTAATCATCTCGCCGCTCCCGAATGGATGGAATACCGATAACAATGGGGCCTCCTCAAGATCAATCTAATCAATCGTTTGTCCTGGGCCACAACTTCTGCTCCGATCGCAAGATACCATCAGAATCAAGACAGCCTCCTTGCTTTCCCCTCTCTATACTTTTCCGAATGAAAGACCTAATTTTTCCATCATCACACTGGCTGTGCTGATTTTCCCTCACTAAGAAGACAACGCCTCAATAAATTAATCATCCCATTCACTTCTTTCTAAATCTGCAAGCGGACAAGACTTTTTACTAATATCTGCACATCTCTAGACAATGGTCTCTCCTCAATCAGCGCTGCAAGACTCCCCACGCTAGGATCTTCCTACTCAGAGCATCGTCCAACCTTTTGACCTTCCTTGATGATACAAATGGTCACATCATTGTGCTTCAGCACTCGAAGCCATCTCCTTTGTCCTCAATTTCAAATTTTTCTTGCTAACGATATACTGAAGACTCCGATGATCATTGTGAAGATCCTACAATCCACCAACTCCATACAAATAATGATGCCATAACTAAAGTATTAATACCACAGCCTCCAACGCCAAATCTGGTAGGGTAGTTCTTCTCCTGGATTTCAACTACCTAGAAGCTAAGCACTCGACCTTCCCCTTCTCATGACCACAACCTAATTCCAACTCCTGAACATCAAAATACACTTAAAGTTACACCCTCCTCAGTAGAGTCAACCAGGACTGAAGTCAACAAAGTCTGAGTTTTAAAAGCTCTGGTTCACACTCATTAGACACTAAAACGCACATCATGTTTGAGTCAATCTAGTAATGGAGCAACGAGAGAACTCTGAAAAATCGTCGATAATAGCCTTCCAATCCCACAACCTCTTGAATCTCAGTAGGTGAAGTAAGGTCGCGTCTAGCTCTAAGTGCCTCAATTTTTTCCGGATCTACTCCTAATCCGCCTTCGACATCACTGTCCCATGATGTCACAGAAGTAAGCCAGACTTCCACTTTTGAGAACTGGCATACAACTTCTCTTCTCTCAACTTTGCAGTCACAATCCTCCGGTTGTCTGACGATGGTGCTCCTCAGTCTTGGAGTAAACCAAGATGTCATCGATAAAACCATCACAAAAGAATCACGGTATGGTCGCAACACCCCATTCATCAACTCCAATGAAGATGCTCCTAATCTTCAACTGATAACCAGACTCAAATCAATCTTAGAGAACAATGATCGCCCTGTAACGGATTAATAGTCATCATATGAGCAAGAGAATACTTATCTTCAATGTTCCCTTGTTCAACTATCTTAATAAATACCCTCCATAGTCCATACTTCTTCTTCCCAAACAATAGCATGGCCACTCCAAGTATACACTAGGGGCGAATAAAACCCTTACTCAATAAGATCTTGCAACTGCTCCTTCCATTCTTTCAACTCCTGGCTGGGGCCATACGATATGGAGGTATATAAAATAGGCTTATTTCCTGACTCGCAATCAATAGCAAATCGATATCCCATCGGTAGACACCTGGAAGAATTAAAGGAAATACTCTAGAAACTCCTGAACCACGGGAACAGAGTCCATGGGGTGTTTCAACACTAGTATCCAGAATAAACGCTAAGTAAGACAAACACCCCCCGAACCACCATTCATGGCACGAATAAAGACATAACTTTCTAGATAAGAACCACTAACACTCTTCCACTCAAACCCTCGAAACACCAGCTTGCTAAAGTCACAGTCTTAGCATTACAATCAAGGACAGTGTGATAAGGAGAAAGATAATCCATACCCAATATACATCAAAGTCTCCCATCCCCAGACTGAGTAAGTCTACCCATGTTATACCCAACCAAAGAAACAAGAAAAGATTGATAACACATTATCCACCACTCGGGCTTTCCCATGATGTATAACCCGAATAGGGGTAACGTCATGTTATCACATATCATATCACATTTAAGCCAAACTCTAGACACATAAAGAGAATGGTAGAACATTATCAACAACGCAAACGCAGTCTTGGCATACTGGGATGATACCTGTATAACAGCATTCAGAGGTCTCCACTCAGGTCTCCCCGGGAAAGCATAGTAGTGGCCATCCTCGTCCACCTCCCACCCTGGGTGGTACCTCTACCCCCACTTTTCTGGCTGCAAACACCACTACTAGAAACTCTTCACCTTTACATGACTGAAATCTTCCATGACCATCTACCCTGTGGTGCTGGGGTCCCTAGTCTGGGCATGAAAATCAGTTGAGGCCCACATCCGGCCCTTTTAAAAGTGCACTATTGCATTGATGTGATCGGATCTCCACAAGTAAAACATATCCTATACCTGGAAACTCTGTGTGGACCCTAAAAACAACTAATTATTGCCTCGCCCTGTAGGTTCGCTTTGTTGTGAACCGTACTAGCCCTGACCCGGGCCTATAAGAACCCCTAGATGTATTGTCCCCACTCCTCAAATTTTTAGCATAGATGCATGAATAGGTAACCACAAACAGTTCTAAAAAGACCACTCACACTCTGTGACCCTACCTCCGATGAGGCACAGAACTGACATGATTACGGTCCCTTTTAGAGTCCCCAACTCCTCTCTCTCCATCAATTCGCTCTTTGCGGCGCTCACATGGATTGAAAACACGCCCCCTCCCTAGATGCCCTAAAACCACAGACCTAATAAGAAGTCAATCCCCTCACAATCTACGGATCCTCTATATCTCATTTGGGAATATGCCAACGCATGCCTAGACAACCGGCAAAAACGCGCCTCATATTCTTAACCGATAACCATCATGTCTCAGACTCCAATTCAACCGACTCTCCTCTCTCCACGTCCAAGGGTAAAAGTTCTTGGAATACACTACCAAATTGTTCCCAGTTAACTACAGGATATCCACTGGCAACAACCCCGAATAGTCCTCCATCAGTCTCTCGCGGTCCTCGATAGATGGGATTGGAACATATCAAACCCCACTGACTCAGCTAATCCCACCACCTCTAGTAAACACCAAACTCTCGGTAGTGTTAGAAATTCATGAATCATACTCGCTCTTCCCACTCTGAAACGAGGTGGGTCATCTTTCAAATCTCTCGATACCTACGCTTCTCATCCTCTGTCGAAACAACCACCGATTTAACTTGACCACCACTTCGGGGCAACACATTCTAACCGCGAGATCTACTAGTTAGTTGCCTCACCGCATCCTGAAAAACTGAGGCTTTTGTTGCTCTTGGGTCTGAGCCCCCTCCTCTAGGTACGAGAGTCGAGTGGGTGGTGGTCGCGACCACCACCCTGAGGAAATCACTCTGCGACACTTAATACCCTCAATAGTGTATCTTGAAGAAAAGGGGTGACACAGGCCTAGAGGAACCGTAAGTCCTCTCTGCCATGAATCTGAGGTTCTGTAGAGGACGCTCTCTAGCACGACCTCTCCTCGTGCTGCTCCACGTCCATAACCTATGGCTATTGTCGTACTACAGCACGACCTCCAGATCGCGATCTACCTACCCCTACCTGGGGCCTCAACACCTACCCGGGAAGTGCCTCCCTCTACCCTGTTAACATGTAGTCTAGTCCTCGCACTTTCAAAAGATTATACAACAACTCAGGTACTAAAGAGGTTACTACCATGATGAAAGAATGAATAAAAGGAAGTTTCCTAGAATGCTTATAGCCCTCAGAATAGTCAGACACTTTCCGTACTGATCCTTTATACTCTATGTAGACTCGCTTGATACAACGTGAGACCTATGACCTGGGCTTCTATCCATTTTTTCACTTGACCCAAAAAAAGGTGTGAATGGCGTTTTTCTTCGTCTTATCCCACCAACAAGTCATGCCAAGGGAATGGGGCATCCGGAGGCGAAGTAATCCAACCCCCCTCTCTAACAAAGTGTGAATGTAAATAACAATCCAACAACAATTTCTATTATGAAACCAAGTCATATTAATTAAATCCCCAAAACCAAGTTGTCACGTGCCCAAGTCTCTAATGTAAATATTAGATCAAAATAAAATAGAAGTCTAAAATGAAGTTGTCTTTCAAGTAAAAACAAAGTCATAAACTGGAGTAGGAAAGTTCATGAGATGACAAGCATCTACCTCACAACCCTCAAAAAGATGCCTCGGAAATGAGAAGAATGACCGATATCACGAAGATCCGGGCTCATTTCCTACAAAAAAAAATTTAGAAGCAAGGGGTGAGTACCAAACCACGCGGTACCGACAGACACCGTCTAAACACAGTTTCAAGTGACAAAATACGGGATACTCTTACACCCTATCCACGCTATAGCCTAACAGTTTACAGTTTTATCAACACCAACTCAATAACCACACTCTATGAGTGTTATACATTCTCAATAACAAGTCAATATTTAACACTCCAAGCTTCACAGCGAAACACTCACCGATCACCACAAACGTGTTCAAAGTTCATCAATAATAAAATGTGCAATTCCAAAAAAGCAATTTAAACCATAGGGATGAATGTCTTTCATAAGAGACACACTCGCTGTCACTTAGGTCCGGGACCTCATGGGGACAACTATCCATGCTCTGTTACGGCGCACACATGAACCTGGATAATAGAACCTTCACGTCACCGATACATCCCTCGAAATATATATCCATCACGGCGCGCGATACGACATTCTAAAGGGTCATCCTCCTACCGACATCAATGTCTCACATCCAATGCAATACATGCTCAATTAAAATGAGAGATAACCCTGTTTGGATAACAAAGCGCAATTTACCACAAGGATACAACACCAGCAATAAGCCAACAAGTCCCCTCCAAGTCACATTCTTAACACCACACAAGAAATACCGATTCGTATGCTTAAACAAAGGTTTAGAACTCCACTTGCTTAGCCAATTGAACTAATATCTTGGACTGAGCCTTCCCTTTCCGTTTAGTTCCAACCAATAGATCTATTCAACTACATATTCCCAATGAGATTCTAATTTAAAACTCCATTTTACCTATAATCATACATAAATCTTAGATGTCAACCTAACATTTCCAACTCGGAATTTTCACCAAATTTCAAGCCTAGGGTTTAGTTCTAATTCCCCCAAAATTATTGATTTAACATATTCACATAATACAGTCTATCAAATATTCAGGTATTTATTCCAATGTATCAAAAATTAAATTATAATGTGCTACTTAAAAGAAGGATCCGGAAGTGAAAGAAATATCGAGATTGAATGTTCAACCTACGATAATCCCTGAATACTAATATATTGCAGACCTAACATTTTAAGCCTCCCAAATCATCATTAGCAAATTATTGTCCCAAGTTCATGCAATGATACTGTAATGAATACTTCGACAAATATATTTTAATTATTTTCCTCTCCTAGAAAACCACTGCCCACTCAAAATTTCCAACCAATAAAATTGATCAAAAGTGCATAACTTTATCAAAGTCTACAAACAAATTTTGAAGAAAACCTTAAAGTTTATTAATTTAATCGATGAAAATTTCTTAAGAAAACAAAAAAAATATTGCATGAATGCCGTCGGCGATGCCTTAGGGAAGTCGTAACCTTTTTTTTTTATTGCTTGTCAATTATGATCCAAAAATTCTTAACCCTAATAATTTATTTCTATATATTGGTTATGTAGATTAGGGTCTTAAATAAATTACGGATTTAACCCTTTTAGTCACAAATTAAATAAATTATCTAAAATTTATTCATTAATTAATTAACTGAAGTTATACGAATAATTCAAATTTCCAAAATTAACCTCGCGGGTCATTACAGTTCGGCTCGACAACAACTTTTCCAGAGGTCTTTTTAACCTTTCCCCCTCCGTTTAAACACTAAATTATGTCGTTTTACCGTAAATCATCATATTTTAGTCAGTTTAAGCCTGGAAAAATTATTGAAACATATCCAAGTCAAATCATAAAATCAAAACCTATAAAATTAGAAGCAAGAGAGGAGAAAAAGCTCAAGAACCCTAGTTCAAGAAAACCACAAGTTCTAGCAGTTCCAGCCCCAAATATTAAGTATTTTTCAATGGATTTCATCACCAGGCATGTAAAATTTCTCTAGTGTTCCTTTCACCCATTGGGTCCCTAGTTTTAAGTCAGATTCTTGATTCTCTTATCATGATTAAACCTAGGGTTTCTAGAACATTGATAGAACTTCATGAATTTATTAAATATATATTCCTTATAAGATTATCATGTTATTACTTATATTATCGCATCAATTTCATAACCTTAGCTTTGTATTTGTTTATTTCTTGAATTACACATGTTATGTCAGATATTTCAGACACTTCAAATATATAGGCGTCAGTTATAAATGCATAATTACTAGATTAATTATTGCATTCTAAGTTTGTATGTTCATGTTTTGAGCTATCCACTATTCACAGAAACTCAGACATAATTAGTTAATTTACAAAATTCATTGGGAGTAGAATAATACCGAGTTGGACAAGGGTTTAGCGTACCCACTTGTCCAAGATTTACTAGCCAAGTAAGTTGTAAGTCCCATCTGTGGGGCAATCAGTTTAATAATAATGCCAGCATGCCTTTATACCTTTGTCAGGGTATATTGGGTCCTCTCGATGGGGCGTATACATCGGACTCCACATTTAGCTCATGTAGTTTTATCATTGGTTATTAGTAGCTCCCATAGATAAGACAGACTTTTAGCATTGTCCATTTATCAGTATATTCAGTATTCAGTTTCAGCATGCGATAAATTTTTCATTGCATCTAGTTATCTCAAAATTCAGTTTAGCATGTCATATTATTATACTTGCTTTTATGCTTTTTGAGTTATGTTATATTTCAACTTTACTCTATCCTACATGCTCAGTACCTTTCAAGTACTGACGCATACGTGTGCTACATCTTCTCGTGATGTAGGTTCAGGTTCTCAGCATCCAGATCAAACATAGATCGATTTCTGATCTCAGGTTCAGCAGATTCAGTGGTGAATCCTCATTTTCCGAGGACAACAGTCGTGAGTGTCATTTTAGACTTTAGTCATTTAGTTTTAGTTTTTGCTAGATTTAGCTGGGGGTTTTCCCAGTATTTCTAGTCTAGTTTACAGGATATTTTTAGACATAGCTAGATTCAACTTAGTATTGAGTTAAAAATTTCTTTGTATTAAACTTATTGTTTTCAAATATCTTAGTAATAGAATATAGGTATTCCCCATATTTTCAGATTTAATTATGATTTAGCTTCCGCAAAAGTTTATATTCTTTAGTATGCTTATGATCATGCCAGAAGGGTTAGATTGGGATCACTTGTGATCCTAGGTTCGGTGTCCGCGTCTCGGGGGTAGCTCGAAGCATGACACAAATTATAATATCTTATATCTAAAACAAACAAGAAATCTGTAGGTGCAACCGACGGTTACTATCCACAGACCGTAGTTTGATCTACGGCCCGTACTATGCATCCATTGTTTGAGTCTTAAGCCCCCCCCCCCTGTAAAAAAACAACTCAGCCTACAAAATTTGACTAAGCGTCGAATGACGGACGGACCTATGGTCCATAGTCTGTGTCCTTTCGATCAAGACCCCAATCACCCACTCCCTGACAAGAACCACGATTGACCAGTACGGTCCATAGATGAATCTACGAACCGTAGGTTAAAATTAGAAGACAGTCAAGGGAAAAATGTTATTGGGTCAGCTTAAAATGTCCATAAATCTTAACTAAAAATTAATTAGGTGTATCATGACCAACCAAATGATAGATAAGTGAATTATCTTTCCATAGCCACTAACCTTGCTAAATTCAGACATATATGTAAAAAGTTATGACCATTTTAGTAAAGGTCTGTCTAACAGACCAAACCTACTGACCCAACGACGGACCGTCGATTAAACGATGGCCCGTCAGTACAGGTTGTAGTTTTGTTCGACGACAATTAAATCAAGGTATTTTGGTCCTTTTCTACTTTATTGAACCCCTAAGATACTTCATTTTGACCCATAAGATTTTATTCTGTTTAAGCCTAGAAACATAACAAGAACTTACCTAAGTCAAAATCATAAATCAAAACTTAGAAAATTAGAAGCAAGAAAGGAGAAAAAGGTCAAGAACCCTAGTTCAAGAACGCAACAAGGTTCCAGCAGCTCCAACCCCGAAGTCTAAATATTTCTCTGTGGATTTCATCACCAGGTATGTGAGATTTCACTAGTGGGTTCCTTTCACCTATTAAATCCTTAGTTTTCAGTCAGTTCTTGATTCTCTTATCAAGGTTAAACCTAGGGTTTGTAGAATTACACCAAATCATCAATAATTAGTTAGGTATATGTTCCAAATCAGATTGTGAGGTTATTATTCAGTTTATCACATGAATTTTAGTACCCTAACTATGTATTTCTTTAGTTCTTAAATTACACATGCTCGGTTATATATTTCAGTTACTTCAAATATACATGTCTCAGTTATTAATTCATAATTATTAGATTAATAATTGCACTCGCAATTTGCATGTTAAGTCTTGAGCTATCCATTATATACAGAAACTCAGTGATAATATCTTAATCATTTAATTCATTTAGAGTAGCATAATACCAAGTTGGACTAGGGTTCAGCGTGCCCAAATAGTCCAAGAACTACTAGCCGAGTAGGTTGTAAGTCTCCTTTGTGGGCATCAGATCACTCCAGCATGCCTTTATACCTTTGGCAGGGTATATTGGGTCCTCTCTATGGGGTATATACATTGGACTCCACATTTAGCTCATGTGGTTTTATTATCGAATATTTGTAGCTCCCACTATTTAGATAGAATCTATTGCATTGACAATTTATCAGTATATTCAATATTAAGATTCAACATGTTATAATTGGTCATTGCATTCTGTTATATCAACATTCAGTATATCATGTTTAGATTTCTATATTTGATTTTGTGGTTGTTCAGCTATGTTATATTTAAGTTTTACCCTATCCAACATGATCAGTACCTTTAAATACTGATACATACGTGTACTACATCTTCTCGTGATGTATGTTCAGGTTCTCAGCATCCAGATCACGCTCAGATTGATTTCTGATCTCCAGATTAGTAGATTCAATGGTGTGTCCTCATCCTCCAAGGACGATATTCATGAGTTTCTTTTCAGTGTTTAGTCCTTTAGTTTCAGTTTTTGCTAGACTTTTTTGGGGCTTGTGCCAGCATTTCTAGTTAGTTTAGAGGCTATTTTAATACATAGTTAGTTTCAGCTTAGCATTGAGTTAATATTTCTTTGTATTAAATTCATCATTATTTCAAATATTTCAGCTATAGTATATTGACATACCCCATATTTTTATTTATAGTATGATTTAGCTTTCGCAATAGTTTATATTCTTTAGTATGCTCATGATCATGTCAACAGGGTTAGCTTGTGATCGCTTGTGGTCCTAGGTCCCATGTCTGCGTCTCTAGGGTAGCTCAAGGCGTGACAAACTTTGTATCAGAACACTAGGTTTAAGTGTCCTAGGATGTATGAAAAGCCACACTAAGTAGAGTCCTTTTCATCGATATGAAGTGCAACATATCTAATGAGAGAGAGGGTATGAAGTGTTTTAGGAAAACTTTACTTTGTTGTTACTCTTATCGTGCATAAGTTATGATGTAATTCTATTCTAACTTGATTTTCTACATTTTTTATCATGCCTCCTCGTAGAGCTAATTCCAGGAATGTGAACACTTGGAATGCAAATGCAAGAAATGCAAGCACAACTCGTCCAGTCCCAGATCAAGAAGTCTCCAATGCTTAATTCTAGAATGCCATTCAGATGTTTGCTTAGAGTGTCGCCGAGCAGAACAAGCAGCAGGTTCAAGCTCATATGAATGGAAATGCTTGATCGATAGCAGTAAGGGTCGTGATTTTGTTAGGATGAATCGGCCTGAGTTCTTAGGAGAGAAAATTAATCAGGATCCCGAGAATTTCTTGGATGATGAAGAAGATCTTTGAGGTTATGCAGGTTACTGGGGATGATAGGGTTGAGTTTGCATCACATTAGCTGAAAGATGTTTCTCATATATGGTACACTCAATGGAAGGATAATAAGGGCACATATGCAACTCCTATTACCTGGGAATGCTTTAGTGAGACCATTCTAGATAGATTTTCCCCAATAGAGTTGAGATACGCATAAACCTTGGAATTCATGAACTAAAGTAGGGTAACATGACAGTCCAAGAGTATGGAATCAAGTTTAACTAACTCTACAAGTATGCTCTCACATGGTTGCTGACTCTATGGATCATATGAATAATTTCTTGCATGGAGAGTCAAATTTGGTGAAAATAGAGAGCAAAACTGCTATGTTACTAGGAGATTCAACGTAGCTATTCATTATGCTCTGCTCAGCAGGTTGAGGGTAATAAACTTAAGGAATATACCACGGAGAATAAGAAGGCTAGGACTGAGAACTATGACTCGGTTGGTAGAAATCTCTCGTAGAGTTAGCACAAGTTTTCATCCCTATCCCCTTCATTAGCTAGTGCTCCATCTTCCAAGAACATGTTTGACAAGAAGGTTTAAGGACCAGACTCTAAGTATCAAGGAAGTGTTTCAGGCACCAATACTTATCCCACTTGACCAAGTGTACTAAGAACCATCTAGGCGAATGCCTTGCAGAAAAAGAAGGGTGTTTCGGGTGCGGTCAGTCTAGTCAGAGGTGGAGAGATTGTCTTTCTAGACAGGTTCAATGAGGTGGAAATGGTAGATCTCAATATATAACATCATCAGCACCAACAAGTCTCCCAAGTCAATAGGGTAACACATCTGCTATAGGTGGCGGTCAGCGCCACAACAGGTTGTATGCTCTTCAGCCACGCCAGGATGAGAAAGGTTCTTTTGATGTATTCATTGGTACATTACGATTCTTTGACCTAAATAATTATGCATTGTTAGATCAAGGGGATACTCATTCTTTTGTAACTCCTTCCATAACAGTCCAATTCAGTGTTAGTCCAGAATCTCTTTCAGAACCTTTGTCAATCACTACTCTAGTTGGCAAACCAGTTATAGCTAGACGAGTATACAAAAATTTCCGGTCACAGAATCTTAAAGATTAATCTCAGTAAATCTTATAGAGTTAGAAATAGTAGACATCGATGTCATTATAAGCATGGATTGGTTACATTCCTTTAATGCCTCTATCAATTGTAGAACTAGGATTTTTTTTTCTATTTGCAAATGAACCAATCTTAGAGTGGAAGGGTAGTAGCTTAGCGCCTATGGGTCTATTCATTTCTTATAAGGCCAAAAAAGATGATCTCTAAGGGTTATCTCTATCATCTAGTTAAGAATAAGGATTTTATTTCTAAAACCCCAACTATTGAGTCAGTTCCAATAGTTAATGAGTTTCCAGAAGTGTTTCAAGAAGATATTCCCAGAATTCTTACCAAAAGGGAAATCGACTTCGGAATTGATTTCCTTCCAGATACGCAACCTATTTATATTTCTCCTTACAAAATGGCCATATCAGATCTTAAGTAATTGAAGGAGTATTTGAAAGACCTTCTTGATAAGGGTTTCATCAAACCTAGTATTTCACCATTGGGTGCACCGGTGTTTTTCGTAAAGAAGAAAGATAGTTCTCTCAGACTGTGCATTGACTATAGACAGTTGAACAAGGTCACAATCACGCACATAAGTATTCTAACCCCCAAGATATTGAGACTTGTTTGACCAACTTAAAGGGCTATCGAGTTTCTCAAAGATATAAGCTCAAGAATTAGTGGGTTATCATCGGCTCAGAAGTTAGAGATAGTGAACATTCCGAAATCAACCTTCAGAACACATATGGTAGATCAAGAAGTTTGTAGTTATGTCATTGGACTAACCATACTCCCTGCCAACTTTTTTGATTTGATGAACATAGTGTTCAAACATACTTGGACTTGTTCGTTATTGTCTTTATTGATGATATCGTCATTAACTATAGGGATGAGGAAGAACATGCAAGTCATATTAGACTTATTCTGTAGACTTCTCAAAGATCGTTAGTTCTTCGCTAAGTCTATGTACGACCTGTTTCGTACGTTTTGACAGCATATTTATTTTCTGAAAAACTGGCGAGTCGACGGGCCACACAACGACCGTCATGGGGACACGACAGGACCGTCGTTGTTCTGGGTCCAAAACAACTTAGAAACTGAAAAATTTTGGGTGCTGAGTAGCTACTCTCTGAAGTTCACGACTGAATGGCGGATGGACCGTCGTGTCCCGACGGACCGTCCCAGATCATTCACTAGAATCAAGTTCCTGTATCGTGGTGACGGACAACAGGAGGACTTTCGCAGGAACGATGGCCTTGTTCACAGGCTCCAATCCCAGGTGGGCGAAATTTTCTGTTTTAAATTAAGGGGCATTTTGGACTATTTCCTGCTTTATGATAAGTAGTGGGTTACTGTTAATAAGTCAATTCTTGGGGTTAAAAGAGGTAACCCTAGTTAATTAGTGGGTTATATTGCCATCTTTATACTTAATTTATGAAATTATAGGTAAAATGAAAAGGGTTTGATAAGAAATCAAGAAAAAGAACAGCATATGGAGCACTGTAGAGAGAGTGATAACCGAAGAGATAATAAGCAAGGTTTGAGAATAGCTTGTTGATCGCAATTCTTCCGGTGGATGTAGGTTTATGGTTTTATACTATTCCCGTAGTAACTCCTTAATAGCGAATGATAGTGTTGGGTTGTATTGTTTAAAGTCTTCTATATGCTTAATTGTTATGCTTGTTATAAATGTGATTATACAATTTGTATAAAATAAAGCATGATGAAGCTATTGAATCCAAATCTTGAAAACCCCTATGTTCAATGATGATCCTTGGTATCAAAGAAGTCTGATGAACTAAAGTAATGGTGTTGATATGCCTTGGTATAAAGAAGGATTGATGAATTAATAAAAGGAGATTAGTGGAGCGGAGTGGTCACGAACCGACACGATTATTAGGGGACCGGTGTCCACACACCTACAACGTAGAATTAGTGGATCGTTGGTCCAACCGACACGTATATTTAGGGATCGGGTTCCCAGCGAACCGACACGTAGAAGAATTAGTGGGGGGGATCGGAGTGTCACGAACCAGCACGTAGAATTAAGGGGATTGTAGTGTCCACGTAACGCAACATAGTATGAGGGTGCGGGTGTCACTAGCCGACACAGAGTAATAAATAAATGCAGTCATGAAAGTGTTAGATTAGACTCAATCTACTGAACCCTAATACCAAATGAGTGATGGTATGCGCTGAGTCCTCGTGTGAACTATGGTGGTACTTAATATGATTATATAACTTGTTGTTGCTACATGTTGATTTATTACCGTTGATTTATGATATTATCTGATTATACTGTGTTCTATTTTGAGTTGGCCGATTATACCACTCTGACTCGTGTTCTTACTGACCCTACTTGTATGTTTTTCCTCTTTGTTATAGTGGATGTCAGCACATACCGTCGTCTTCAACTCAACCGCAACTCTACCCGTTTTCAATTCAACCGGATTTCCGGGTGAGCTAACGCTCTAGCTTGGAAATCTTGGATCTTCTTCCTCATGTCTTGATGCCTTGAAGTTCCGGCCATGGACTAGATTTTTGTATTTTAGCTTCTTAGAATATTCTTCTTTTTAGTAATTTTATCATAATGTTCTTGTGGTGATGACTTCCAGATTTTGGGGAAATAATGTGTTTGAATTTTAGAAGTTTATTGACATTGGTTTTATTAATGATTTTAAGTCTTTCCGCATTACTTTCTGTTGAATATTATCTTGAAAATGTCAGGGTTTTATTGGTTGGTTCGCTCA
This sequence comes from Solanum habrochaites, assembly GCA_027704765.1. Lineage (NCBI taxonomy): Eukaryota > Viridiplantae > Streptophyta > Magnoliopsida > Solanales > Solanaceae > Solanum > Solanum habrochaites. The sequence continues at coordinate 22,724 of JAKWJA010001745.1, read as the reverse complement.
CATAGGAAGGGTAAAGTGTGGTGCCAGTCCGCGGCCCGATTTTGGTCGTGACAAACTTGGTATCAGGAGCATTAGAGTTCAGTTGGTCTTATCACACAAGACAGGTCCTATTAAGTCTTACAGGAACTCGTAGGGGGGATTCCTTTACTTTTTTCTTTGAAGAGGCATATAATACTTTTAGGAAAACTCCATTCTTGCTTTTCCTCTTTCAGGGCTATTACTTGGATCCAATTGGTATCTAGGTGATACACGAGTGGATTCTGACCATCTTCACTCTATTTTGCAATGGCTAAACTAAGAAACGAATTGCGCCAACACAGCACCGCGGGACTGGTCCGTCTGAGTCCATCCACTGGTGCTGGTAGCTCAGGAGGAGCAGTGACAAGAGGTCGTGGAAGAGGTCGTGGGAGGACGTCCTCTAATATGAGGACGATCACCTCGCCCATCCGTCACTAGGTCGGTGAGATCCTCCACCGTACTGAGGAAGTAAGTGGAGATAGGGTGATGAATGGGACCTGGAACAAGGTGCACAATGTGAATTGCCACCCCAACCTACCCCAGAAATATCAAATCAGGTTTTTTGACTTATCTTAGGGGGGTTATCTGATCAAGGGCTAGACGCCTCACGTGTTGTCTGCACAACACCCTCGCGGTTCGGCGTACAAATGCCGCTACTATGGCCCTCCCGGCATGGTGCGCTCATTGGAATAGGCAGTTTCCTCGTCAGACCACAGGGCCTATAATGACAATGATCACTGAACCTTTTTCATTAAGTTCTTAAATTCGAAACCTCCAGCTTCCAGGTTGCCGAATCGAGGAATGCCTAACTAATTTTCTGTTGACTGTCATGAGCTACTACAAAATGGGTATAAGTTAGAACGGTTTTGGTGTTGAGTTTGTGACTTATCATTTTCAAGGAACTCCAAAATGTGGTGCGGTCACATGTTGAGGAAACCAACAGATCACCACCTATTACTTGGGGGCCATCAATTCTCTAGCTTGTTTAGGGAAAAATGTATATCCCCGTACTTTGAGGGATAGGAACATAGATGATTTCTTGATCTATAGCAAGGAGGATGATCGGATTACTGCATCTGAGGCCACTTTTCGCGCATTACCCAGATATGCCAACTCCATTTTGTTTCAGTCACACAAGCTATTCGCCGTTTTGTTAAGGGTTGAGGTCAGAATTCGGATTTCAGCCTTAACAGGTAGCGAGCTACGGCAAAATTTTCAAGAGTGTTAGCTTCGTGATATAGGTAGAAGATGAAGCCAGAGACTTCACCATGGCATACGACATCAAAGGTTTCGAAAGTGAGGTGAGTTTAATAAGGTCTTACTCTAGAGGACCGGAGTCGGAGGTTACTCGGTCCGACCAATTCAGTCTTCACTATAGACTGTAGTTTGGGGTCCCACCTCAGACGGTCAACACTTCTCGAGAAACTATTCTTGACTCCAGAGAGTATTATGGATGTGGGATAACTGGACATATTAGAGGAATTGTCCCAAAGAGATTTATAGACCCCCAATAACCTAGAGGTAGATGTGGTCATGTTAGAGGGCGTTATTCGGAGAAATCAGGTGGTCCGAGGTTAAATGGTGGTAACCAAAACGCCGGGGTAACGGAAAACTTGGATCCACTAAAGCACAACATGGTGGGGGGGAGGGTGGGAGTGGGGGGGTCAACGGGCAGACAAGTAATAGGGCCCATTGTTACGCTTTCCTTCCTGGGGCGGTCTGAAGCGGCGGCATCAATTGTTGTTATCACAGGTAATCTTTCGTTTGTGACTGCATGGCTTCTGTATTATTTGATCCTGGCTCCACATTTTCATATGTTCTTCCTCATGTTGCTACTGGGCTTAATTTACATTGTGAATTTCTTGCACATGCCTATTGCGTGTTTTCTACCTCCGGTGGGTGAGTCTGTGGTAGTTGAAAGGTGTATAGTCTTGATCTTGGTGACTTTTGTGGGGACAATACTCATGTAGACTTGGTTCTCTAGAAATGGTTGATTTTGATGTAATTCTTGGGTTGATTGGCTTTTCTCCAATTTCAATCTTGGATTGTATGCTAAAACTGTGACGTTAGCTCAAGCCTGGGACAGATGTGTATACGTGTGGGAGAGTTACTACACTCCAATCGTTTCGTACTCTCCTTCTTCGTGCAAAGAAGAATGGTTGTAAGGGTTGTTAAGCTTTCTTGGCCACCTCCTGGATGATACTACCCAAGTACCTTCATTGAGTTCGGTTTCGGTAGTCGCGAGTTTTTAGATTGTTTCCTTCAGACCTTCCTGGTATGCCACCGGAATAGAGATATTGCCTTCCTGCAATCGATCTTGAACAAGTCCTCGGCCCATTTCTATCCCCCCTTATAGAATGGCTCCGCTGAGTTGTTCAGAATATTAAAGTCCCAACTCAAGATTGTTGAGCAAAGTTTCATTAGACCAAGTCATCCCCTTGTGGTGCTCCTGTTTTGTTTTGAAGAAGCAAGAATGAGTCTTCGGATGTGCTAGACTCGACAACTAAATAAAGTAACTTTAAGAACAGGTCTCCTCTTCCTCGCATTGATGATTTGTTCGTCGTTAACAAGGTGCTTGTGGTCTTCTCAAGATTTACTTGAAGGTCTGGTTTCATCAACTTAAAAATACGGGTAGCAAATGTTCCAACAGACTGCTTTTCGAACCAGTTATGGGCATTATGAATTCTTGGTAATGTCCTTTGGACTAACTATGCCCTGCTGCTTTCTGAGCATTGAATGACCGGGATTTTTTAAGCCATATCTGGATCTCTTTGTGATCGTATTTGATGATTGATATACTGAGATACCTCCAAGAATTAAGAGGAACATGAGGCTGCATTTGAAATGTGTGTTGGAAATTGTGAGGGTAAAAGCTTTATTCCAAATTCCCTTCCAGTGGTGAGTTTTGCTAGATTCATTTTCCCTTCTTGGGGCACGTGTGTTTTCTAAGGAGGTAAGTGATGGTGGATCCCTCTAAGATCGAAGTAAAGTGATGACTTGGGTAGACCTACTAATGTGTCAGAATAAGAAGATTTGTTGCTTTAGCCATTTACTACACCGTCGATTTTTCAATGGATTCTCTTTTATTGCTTCCCATTGACAACTGACTAAGCAGAACATGGTTATCCCATTTGTATTGTCGGATGAATGTGAGGAAAGCTTTTCAGAAACTCAAGACATGTTGACACCGCCCCTTATCCTTACCTTGCCAGTAAGGGTAAGAACTTCATTGTTTATTGTGATGCATCTTATTCTGGTTGGGTGTAGTGCAATGCAAGAGAAAGAATGTAATTTCTTATTCTTCGAGGCACATTAAAGGTTCCGAACGCAATAATCGTTATCCTACCACGATTTAGAGTGGCTGCGTGGGGTGTTTGCATTAAAGTAATGGAGACACTATCTATATGGGGTTAAGTTGAAGTCTATACGTATCAGCGGTAGCCTACACTATATCTTTACTCAAAAGAGATATTTGAATTGAGACAGGGAGGTGGATGGAACTACTGAAGGATTATGATGTTACCATGTTGTACACCCGGGAAAGGCTATGTTGTGGCAGACGCCTTAAGTATGAAAAGCAGGGAGCTATGGGAGTTTGGCCCACTTACAAGTTTCTAGGACGCCCATTGGCTAGATGGGTCCGACTCTGGGCTAATGAACATTTGAGGGTTATAATTAATGAGAAGGGAGTATTGTTGGCCAGTGTGGACCGAGATCTGTCTTTTCTTGACAAGATCAAGGTGAAACAGTATTGCTATTGACGAGAACTAAGACAATCCGAGATAGGTGTTGCGACGGATAGTCTAAAGAAGCAATAATTGATGAGGAGGTGTTTTGAGAATTGCGGGAAGGTATGTTAGCCCGTGTTGATGATTTGATACCACAATTCTTACAGAGGCTCATAGTTCTGAGACATTTCTCTTGTAATTCTGACGGCAACCAAGATGTCCGTACCTAGGCATCATTTTGGTGGAGTAGAATGAAGCCGCGACATTGTTGAGTTTGTTGGCCAAATGTCCAAATTGTCAAACACGTAAGTATGAACACCAGAGGCCCGCTAGAACACTTCAGAGAATGCCCATTCCTGAATGGAAGTGGGAGAGAATGGCAATGGACTTAGTGTTGGTCTTCCAAAACATTGGGCAATTTTTGACTCTAATTTGGTAATGGTGGACAGATTAACTAAGTGTTCTCATTTCATTCCGGTTAAGGTGACTTACAATGCAGAAAGTTAGGACCAGACTCTCATCCTCAGACATTTTGGATTGCATGGAGTTCCCTTTCCTCATATCGATAAGGTACACATTTTACTTTCTAAGTTCTTGGAGACCATTTGCAACGGCGGCTTGCATTAGGTACTTTGTTGACCTTAGTACTGGCATTTCCCTCAGACCGATGGACAGTCTGAGTGACCGATTCAAGATTGGAGATATCTTCGCCTTGTGATAGAATTCATGGTCCATTGGGATAACTCTTACCCTTAGCGGAGTTTTTCATAATCTCAATAATAGCTATCACTCCTATTGATATTGCTCCTTTCGAAGCATTGTGTGGGAGGAGATGTAGTTCTGCCATTGGTTTGTTTGATGCAGTCGAGGTTCGACCTTGGGGTCGCTGACCTTTTGAGGGATTAGTTAGAGAGTGACATCTATTCAGAAAAGCTGTAGCGGCTCACAGTAGGCAAAGGAGTATGCGGATGAAAGGTTAGGGACTTGGAGTTTATGGAGGGTGAGCAAGTTTGCTGAAGGTTTCACCAATGAAGGGGTTTTGTGATGATGCGGTTTGTGGTTTAAAAGAGGTAGTTAAGGCCCGAGGTATATTGGTCCATTTGAAGTAGAGGTAAGTACTTAAGCGAGTAGGGGAGGTTGGCTTATGAATTTAGCCTTGCCTCCAGGGCTTTCAACGGAGTGCATCCGGTATTCATGTGTCATGCTTGAAAAGAATACCATGGGGATGGAAACTACATCATTCGTTGGGATTCAGCTGATTGATGAGACTTATCTTATGAGGAGGAGCCTGTTGACATTTTAGATAGAGAAAAGTCCGCAAGTTGAGGTCAAGGGAGATTGATCCATTAAGGGTGCCAATGGAAGAATCGGGACCAGGTTGAAGAATCACTTGGGAGAAGGAGCCTGATATGCACAAGAAAGATACCCACACCTGGTTACAGGATTCAGGGGGGCTAGTTCCGTTCCTTAACTCTATTTCCTTCCGTGATAGTTCGAGGGGACAAACATGGGTAAATTGGTAATATATTGTTAAGACCTGTTTAGTCGTTTTTGAGAAGCAGATTTTATTTCTGGAAAAACTGGCGGATAGTCGAAGGACCACACGATGAACCGTCATGGGCACGACGGACCGTCGTGGGGGTTCTCGTTACAAAACATTAGAAACTAAAAATTTGGGTACTGAGAGCGACTCTCTGAACCGTCACGACGGAATGCAGGACGGGGGGAACGTCGTGGCCACGACGGACGTCACGATCAGTCACTAGAATCAAGTCTTATATCGTGTGACAGACAACAGGAGAACGTCGGCAGGCACGCCGGCCCGTCACAGGCTGTGCGTAATTCCCAGGCGGTCGGATTTTTGTGTAATAAATTAAGGGGCATTTTGCTTATTGTTTGTGGTTTGTTATCCATTTTTTTTATTTTTTAGTTGTATTTGTAAAGTAGTGGTAATGTTAATAAGTCTAATACTTGGGGTTAAAAGAGGTAACCTTAAGTTAATTAGTGGTTATTTATTGCCATATTTTATACTTAATTTTATGTTATTAGGGTAAAGGAAACAAGAGGGTTTGAAAAAATGGCGAAAAAAAAGAAAGACAGCAAAGCGAGGGAGGAGAACGAGTAGAGAGAGAGAGAAAACGAAGAGGGGATAGCAAGGATTTTTGAGACGATAGCTTGTGATCGCAATTCTCGGTGGATGTAGGTTATGGTTTTATAATATTCGTAGTAAGAGTTAAACTTTTAATTAGCGAATATATGTGTTGGGTTGTATGGTAAAGTCTCTATCTGCTTAATTGTTATGCTTGTATGAATGTGATATACAATTGTGATAAATAAGCATGATGAAGCTATTGAACCCAAATCTGAAACCCCTTTTTAATGATGATGCCTTGGTATAAAGAAGGCTTGATGATAAAGTAATGGGGTTGATGATGCCTTGGTTATAAAAGAAGGGATTGATGAATTATTTAATAAGAATGAGATAGTGGAGCGGGTGTCAGAACGACACGTAGTAATTAGGGGGACGGGTTGTCACGAACCGTGACATAGAATTAGGGGGATCGGGTGACGAACCGACACGTGAATTAGGGGATCGGGTTGTCACGAACAGACACGTAGAATTAGGGGATCGGGTGTCACGAAACCGACACGTAGAATAGAATTAGGGGATCGGGTTTGTCACGAATACGACAAGTAGGAGTAGGGGATCGGAGTGGCACGTCAGACACAAGTAGGAAGGGAGCGGGTGTCACGTACCGAAAACCAAGAGAACAAAGATAATTAAGATTGAAAGATGTTAATATACTCAATCTAATGAAAACCCTAATCCCACCAACCATGAGTATGGGATAGGCTTGTGTCCTAATGTGGACACTGGCGGGGACTTATAAATGATTATAGAACGTGTTGTTAGATTGCTACATGTTGCGTTATTAGGTGATTATTGAGTATTATTGATATATACTGTTTTCTATTTTGATTGACCGATGATACCTACATCAGTACTGTGTCTATGTACTGGACCCCTACTTGTATGTTTCCCTTCTTTGTATATGTGGATTGTAGCGAAACATACGTCGTCTTCAACTCAACCGACAACTTCTAGCCAGTTTTCATTACCACGGATTTCCGGGTGAGCTAACGGCTATAGCTTGGACTAATATTTTCCTAATGTCTTAATCGCCTTGAAGTTCCGGCATGGAATAGCTTGTGTTATTTTGCTTCTTAGGAATACGCTTAGTTGTAATTTGATCATAGAGGTTATTTGTGGTGATGACTTCAAAGAATTGGGGAGGAACTAATAATGGTGAAATTTAGAAGTTATAGTATTGAATTGGTTTTGCTTAATGAGTGTAAGTCTTCCGCCATTACTTCTGTTGATAAATATTTGAAATGTCAGGGTTTAATTGGTTGGTCTCGCTCACATAGGAGGGTTAAGTGTGGGTGCCAGTCGAGCCCGTTTTGGGTAGTGAAGTCTAGCAAATGTGAGTTCTGATTGCAATGTAAGTGCTTGATTGGTAACATTGTATTGAGGGAGAATCGAGTTGGATTGCAGAGATAGAAGCAGTGAAACAATGGCCCAGACCTAACTCTGCTTTCATCCAAAGCGGGGTTATTATAGAAGGTTTTTGTTGAAAATATTTCATCCATACGACTCACTCTGAATAGGTTTGATCAGAGGATAGTCACATTTCAATGGTAGATGATTGTGGATAAATTGCAGAATTTGAAAACTAGGAGTGACTACAACTCCTTTCTTGAGTCTACAAGAGGTTTCAGATGGGTATGTGATCTATTGCGATGCATCCACAGTTGGGCGGGTTTGGGTTGATGCAACAATTAAGGGGTAATGATTATGCTTAGACAGTAAGGTGCATGAGAAAAACTATACAAATCAGACCTCGAGCTTGCAGCAGTGGTGTTTGCACTTATGATCTAAAGAAGAAACTACTTGTTTGTTTTCCATATAAATGTATTCATGGACCATAAGAGCCTTCAGTAGTATTCACCCAGAAGGAGTTGAATATTTTCTTAAGAGGGATGGCTTGAGTTCCTTAAGGATTATGATATGATGGGCATGACCATATTGGTAAGGCTAATGGTAATTAGAACATCTATTAGTAGATTATGTATGAGGTGTAGACCATGTTGAGAAGAAAGAAACGACGCTAGTGAAGGATGCTCATAGTCTTGCTCGCTTGGAAGTAGCCTTATTGAGCATATCAGACAGTGGTTTGTAACAGTTTAGAATGGGGGAAAAATCTTCTTTGGTAGTGGAGGTTCAAGGAAAATCAGACCAGTAATCAGTATTGCTTGAAATTCAAGGGTGAAATCCATAATCAGAGAGAGGAGGTTTTCTCCAAGGGTAGTGGTGTGTGTACTTCTCTACTACAAGTAGATGGTGTTTTCCCTAATGTGGGCGGAGTTGAGGACAACATATTATGCCAGAAGTTCCATAACTCCAGATATCTATTATCCATGTACCTGTGATCTCGGAAAGGAAAGTCTATTGGTAGGAATGACATTTCATTTGAACAGAGAATAGAAAGATTTTTTGATTTGGTAAGTGCCCCAATTTCCAGCAAGGTTAGCTTTTGGAATAAATTTGTCCTAGGTCAAGTTGTATTTTTTCGTATCGGGGTAGCTCGGGGCATGACACCAAAGCACATGGTAATCTTTAAAATGCAAGGAAAAGAATCGTTAGAAGATTAAAAAAATTCTGGTTTAAAGAAATGGAGATTTATTTTTAAGTCTTATAGAAATAGTAATATCTCTGAGAAATCAAAACTTGTGAAAGTCACACAATTTGGAAAATGAAAACTCACACTAGTGAATAAGTTACAACTTCTTGAAAAGGCCAACTCTTGGGAAAACACTCACAACTTAGTGAAATTATATTGTGTCTTATCGGAAAAATAATAGACCTTTGAGAAGGGCCTGGACATTGGAGAAGTCAAACCTTTTATAAAAGTCACAACTTATTGAAAAATGACATTCCTAGAAGTCACAACTATTTCAAAAGTCAAACTCATCCGAAAAAATCAAAACTCTTTTGGGAAATGCCACAACTCCTTGAAAGTCACAAAGTGGTGAAAATAATTTAACCTTTTCAAAAAAAGTCACAAACTTATAGAAAAGTCACAACTCACTGAAAAAGTCACAAACTAATCCCAAGCCTACAAGTACAAGTCATGTGAAGCACCATCATAACCCCACATAATCAGGTAAAACTAGAAAAGAGGATCATAAGTAATGCTACCAATATGACATACATCATGGAGTATCCTAACAGACATATCAACTTAGACCACATAGGATGTTATCAAATATAACCCAAAACTTCATAGAAGCCTTACCCGTAAGGGAAGATGATTATATGATGATTAGGAAATGCTTCATATTCAAAACTGTAAGTTTTTTTTTTTTGATGTCAATATATTCTGCACACTTAAGAGGAAACAATTAGTGATAAGAGATTATCATCTAACCAAATAACTATGGATGATGAAAAATTAATGTGAGATCACAAAAAAAAAGAAATTGGTTTCTCAAGAATGAGAAGAATAAGGTAATTACAACATAAATAAAAGTTGAGAATCATGTGAAAAGTGGCAGCGAGAGCATGAGGAAATAAGAACGAAAAATAAATAAATTAAAAGGATGGTGAAGGAGAGAGAAAAGTGATGAGAAGAGGAAAAAAAAATAATCTTCTTGAAAACTTCTCAAACGTGGTCATAATTCGTGTTGAGTCAGAGGAAAGTGTTCGAATGGGACACAATACCAAATGGTTAAAAAGAACAAAATATTATAGAAGGTGTTTTAAGATGAAATTAGTGCAAGTTAAGTCGCGTTGCCGATGGGTTTCCTTAATCTTTTATAGAAAACTAGTTCAAAGCTAAGATCTATAACAATTTCACCATAATTGTAACACAGATTTATAATATAAACCAACACAGTACAAACATCAATCAATTTGAAAGGTAATGAATGCAAACCCATTTTTGACAAGGAAATAGTAAAGGAACATATCAATTAAGGGAATGGTAAGGAAACATATTTTAAACATCAAAAAATTATAAGCCTCTTTGTAATTTGTAGAAACAACAAGGACACATGCCTGGTTCTGTGTGCATTCTTTTGAGGAGTTCTAAGCCCAAGAGCTAGCGGACAATATTATTTGGAAAAATTATGTTAAATATTAATTAACTAAACTTAAATTGAAAGAAAGAAGCTTACCATTAATAAGTTAAATGCCATAAAACTATGAAAATTTTTATTGATAAATAACGACGTAAAATCTATAATAGATACTGAACATTGGGTAAGATTAAAAAAAGGGCAGATATGGAACAATACAATAATATTTTAAAAAGGAAAATGAAAGCGTAAATATGAAAAGTGAAATAAAAAGTGAAAATTACTAACTCTTTTACATCCGCAATTTCATAGATAGCAACAAATAATGTATGCAACTATCAGTCTAAAGTATGTAAAATCCAAAGATCAACAACATTAAGTTGAGGTTAAACTTTTGTCTGTATTGATCAAAATCCTAAAGATCAAAATTAAAAATACAAGGATCTAACATTTAATACTATTATCATTAACACTGGACCGGAATTGACATTCTTGGCAACATGGGATGGAGACCGGAAAACATGTCTAAAGAAAGAGGAAAGAAAATTAAGAAAGTTAATAATACCCCAACACACTCTAAATATGGGGTACTTGGAGAAACCCTTAACCTGTGTTATAGGTAAATTTCCACTAAAGAGGGGTAGCTTTCTTTAATGGAAAATTCCCCGTAAAAATAGGTCAAGAATTTCTCCAAACTACCACATATTCATAAAAGTGTTTGAAGTGCTCTTTAATTCTTAAGTTGATCTCTTTCATCAGCTCTGGGAAATGTATCTCCTCCTTTTTCCTTGGTGTCAAGGATGAAAATTCTCGAATGAAGAGTTTGATCAATAATGATTTTGATTATTATGATTATTAATTTTAATGTAAATCTTAGGACCATCTCAACATAAGACTAACGTTTGTTTCGTCGATTTTACAAAATTAAACTATCTGATATACATTGGACTAATGAGTTGCATGCAAGATTGTTGCATTTTTGCTGAATTGGTGGGTTCTAGGGGTTAGTAATGTTTTACCCTTTGTAATATCATATTTCATAGATCATGTTTCTTTTTCGTTTTTTTTTTTACTTTTCTTGTAAAATATGTATGTGTGTTATGTGATCCCTTTTTTGTCTTTCTTATCGGATTTTCTATATGTCTTTTAGATTTAATATATTGATACATAACTATCATTGCAATTTCTCATATTTTATGTAATTAACAGGTTATAAAAGTTTATTTACTTTCAGTTTAGGTGATTAATATCATTATATGGACCTTGTCAGTATTGTAGTTTTTTCTAATATTTATTTGGATATGCTTCACTTGGTCTATCTAAAAATATCTCTCACCCTCACCTCCACAGGGTAAGAGTAGGGTTGCATGCACATCCAATTTAATACAAGTGCAAAAAGGAAAATAATATGAGATTTTAATTAATATATTATCTCTTCGAGTGTTTTAAAACATATACGTTCAATCAACTGTCTCTTTGCATAACATGGAAGAGAAACCAATGTCCGCCTACGTTGAATGAAACGCTTGTCTTGAAGTATTCAGTTAGTTTTATTGTAAGAGAAATTGAATATGAAGTTGTGTAAGTTCTATTAATTGCAAAACATTACTGCCAGACGTCACGACCCAAACGGGGCTGCGGGAACTGGGCACCCACACATGATACCCTCCTATTGAGCGAACCAACAGAATCTAAAGCCCTGACATTTTCATAAATATCAACATAAAGTATGACGGAAGACCTTTAAAACTCGGGGGCTTAATAAAAAAACAATTCAAAAACTTCTAAAATTCAATCTCTATTAATTCCCCAATGCTGGGAATTCATCACCACAAGAACAATCTGATGATCAAAATTAAACTAAACTAAGAGTATTTAATGGAGTCAAAAAATAACAAAAGCTAGTCCCATGCCGGAACTATCAAGGCATAAGACATAGAGGAGAACGATCAGTCGCAGATAGAAGCGTTAGCTCACCTGAAATCCTATGGTAATAAGACTGGCTAGAGTAGTTGCGGTTGAGATTGAAGCGACGGGTAGTTTTCGCACTCACCAATCACATACAAAGAAAAACCCTACAAGTACGGGGTCCTACAAACACAGTATGAGTAGGTATCATCGTCCAACTCCAAAAAGAAAAACAAGTATATTCAGAAATACATAAATCAACATAGAACTCAATCTTATGTGCAACAACATGTCAAAATCATTTGATAAATAACGCCAAGTTACAACATAGGACTCAACCTCCATAATATCATTTGGGAAATTAGGTTCTTCAATCTGCAGTATATTAACATCTTTCCAGATTATATCTTTGTTTCTCTGTGTCGTCTGACACTCCGTCCCTCATCTACTATATGTGTGAATGTACGTACACTCGATCCCCTATATATCTGTGTCGGAACGTCGGACATCCGATCCCCTAATACTCTACGTGTCGGTCGGGACACTCCGATCCCTGATTCTACGTGTCGGTTTCGTGAAACCCGATCCCCTAATTCACTCGTGGTTCGTGACACCAGTCCCCTAATTTCTAGTGTACGGTTCTCGTGACAACGGCCCCGCTTACTACCTGATGTTCGTGTGACACCCGTCCCTAATCCGTCTTAGTGTCGATTGTGACAATCCCTTTACCAACATCATCAACCATTACTGTTTTCAGCCTTTTCATACTAAGCAAACTACGTAGCTCGCTCTTTATACCAGGACTCAATCTCAAACAGGTTCAGATTGGGATTCAAGTTTAGACTTCCCCCCCCCAACGTATCATGCTTATTTTTATCCCAAATTGTATAATCACATTTATACAAGACTACATTAGCATATAGAAGGGTTTTGAACAATACCCAACACATATCATTGTCTATTAAGAGTTTACCTACTAATAGCATAAAAACCATAACCTACCTCCCCGAAGAATGCGATCAACAAGCATCTTCTAAAATCCTGGCCTATTCTGGGTTGGGGCTCGTTGCTGCTCCTCTGCCTCCTATCGTTCTCGGGGGGGGGCCGCTCCTTGTCTGTGTGCTGTTTTCTTTGTCTTATTCAAACCCGTACTTCGCTTTTACCCCTAAGATCTAAAGATAAGTAGTAAAAGATGGCAATAGCTAACCAGACGGTATATACTTTAAGGTTCCTAGTGTGTTTAACCCCCAATTAATTAGACTTATTAACATTAACCCACTACTGAATAATTAAAGCAGGAAATATCAAAATGCGCGCTAGGACTTTAATTAAGCTGAGAATCGTGGCGACCCCGTCTGGGGTGTGATACCTCGCCTGTGACGGGCCGTCGTGCTCTGCGACGGTCCGTCCTGTGTCCGTCACACGACTCAGAGAATGATTTCTAGTAAGTCGATTGTGACGGCCGAGTGCGTGACACGACGTCCGTCCTTGCCATTTCGTACGTGACGTCAGAGAGATCGACTCTCGTACCCAAATTTTATATTATCGTTTTTTGGAATGAGACCACCCACGGACGGTCCGTCGGGTGCCCATGACGTTTCTACTGGGTGGGGTTCTGTCGAAACTCCGCCGATTTTTCCAGAATATAAATCTGCTAGCTCCAAACAACTAAACAGTGGTCGTTAAATATATACCAATTTACCCATCGTTTGTCCTCGAACGATCACGGAGAAGGTAAAATAAACAGGTGAAAAGTAGTGGAACTCTGAATACTGTAAACGGTGTGAGATCTTCTTGCATATTCACTCCTTGCCTCCCGACAATGTAGGATTTGGCTCTGGGATCGTTACGTCGGTTCTTCCATGTGCACCTTAATGGATGCAATCGTCCCTCGTGACTCAGTGCAGGACTTGGGTCTCTATCGTAAAGGCCAAGGCTCCTCCTATTAAGATACGTTCTCATGCATAGCAGAACTCGAGATCCAACGAATGATGTAGTTTCCATCCCACCGCTCAGGTACTCTGTGTTCACAAGACACAGGGGGGGGGTGAAATACTGCGATGGACACTCTCGACAGGCTGGAGGCGCAAGGCTATCATTAAGGCCACTCCCCACTACTCGCTTCAAACTTCAAATGGTACCAATATACCTTCGGGCTTACTTACCCTTTACCAAACCGCATCACCCCTTCATTGGAAAACTTCAGGCCAAAGGACTTGTCTCCACCCTCCATGAACATCAAGTCTCTAACCTTCTCGACCCATAACTCCTTTTGCCTACTTGCTGCCGCTAAACAGCTTTTCTTGATATTATCATCATTTCACCTTTTCAACGAATCCTCAAAAGTCAGTACCCAAGGTTTCTAACCTCGAATGCATTCAAACCAACCAATGGAGACCTACCATCTCTCCCAACAACAGCTTCAAAGGAAGCCATATCAATACTTGCGTGATACTTTTTGTACGAAAAAACTCCGCATAAGGGATATTTATCCCTAATGGACCCCGACATTCTACCCCATCACACATGCTCGAAGCATATACTTCCAATACTTGAATCGTTGCTCACGCGACTGTCCACGGGTGATGTGAAATGCAGTACAAGGTCCACAAAGTACCTAATCAATGCCCGGTGAATGTTCTCCAAAAAACTAGAAGTAAGGCTGTACCCTCTATCTGATAGATGGAAAGTGGACTGCCATGCAACGAACAATTTGAGAGTGAGTCTGGCTAATTCTCTTAGCATTTGTAATCACCTTACCGGAATGAAATGAAATAGCGACTTAGTTTAATTCTGTCACAATTACCAATAGAGTCAAATTGCCGCAATGTCTTGGAAGACCAACCACAAGTCCATTCAATTCTCTCCCACGTCCATTCAGGATGGGAATTCTCTGAAGTTGTTTCCTTCCGGGCCTTGGTGTTCATACTTTAACTTGTTACAATTTGGACATTTGGCAACAAACTCACAAGTCGGGGCGCTTCATTTCTCCACCAAGGAAATGTTGCCTTAGGGTCACGGTACATCTTGGTTGCCAGATGTAGAGAATATATCCAAACTATGAGCCTCTGTAGAATGTGGTGGACAAATCATCACACGGGACAATAACCCTTCCCTTAATTCTCAAAACACCTTACATAAAGCCCATTCCATCATCTTATGTGCGTGTGTCTTCTTTACTCGATCAGACACCTTATCTCCGATTTCGGTCTTTGAGTTTCTCGTCATCAAATGTTTCTTCCCTCCCTGAACTTGTCAAGAAAAGAAGATCTCTGCGCCACACTGGCCAAACTTCCTAAATCCTCCCTTCTCATTACTTTAACCTCTAATGTGCATTAGCCAGAGTCTGAACTCCATCTAGACAAGGGGCGTCTATAGGCTTGTAACGTGGGCTCTAACACCCATGTCCTGAACTTTTCTACTTAAGGCGTCTGCCACAACATTAGCCTTTCTTCCCGGTGTATACAAATGGTAAACATCATACCTCAGTAGATTAATCATCCACCTCCTCATGTTCAAATTAAATCTCTCTGAGTAAAGATATTGTAACTCGTATGTACGTATACGACTTCCACACTTAACCCATTAGATAGTGTCTCCATTGCTTAATGACAAACAACCACCGCAGCCAATCTCAATCGCTTGGGTCGGATAATTACGTTATGCACGCATTTAGTTGCTCGAAGATAAGGGAAATACATTCTTCTTCGTTGCATTAGTCAGCTACACTAAACCAGATAATGGCACACAATAAACAAGAAGTTCTTACCCCTACTGGCAAGGTAAGGAGTAGTTGCGGTAGTGTCAATCAATGGTCTTGAGTTTTCTGAAAGCTTTACTCACATTCAATCCGACCATACAAATGGAACATCTGGCTTAGGCAAGTCTGGGATTGGGAAGCAATAAAAGAGAATCCTTGGACAAACTCGACGGTAGTATAACTGGCTATTAACCAACAAACTTCTTATTTTGCACATTATAGTCTTACCCATCTTCACTACTTCGATCTGAGGATCCACCATCATCTCATCCTTAGGAAACCAACGTGCCCCAAGAGGAATGAATCTAGCAAAACTCACACTTGGAGAATTTGGCATAAAGCTTTTTATCCCTCAAATTTCCAACACAATTCCAAATGACTCCTCATGTTCCTTCTTACTTTGTAGTATACAGTATCATCATCAATAAATACATCACAAGAGGATCCAATATGGCTTTAAAAACCCGTTATCAAGCTCATAGAAGCAGCAGGGGCATTCGTTAGTCCAAAGGACATTACCAAAATTCATAATGCCCATCTGGGTTCGAAAACGTCTTTGGACATCTCGCTCCCGAAATTTTTCTTGATGATACCAGACACCTCATAGAATCGATTTTTAGAGAACAACATAGCAACCTTGTAACTGATCGACAAATCATCATGGAGGAAGAGGATACTGTATCTTACAGTCTACGTTTATTATTGCATCGTAGTCTATGCACATCGAGACTCCATCTTTTTCTTACACAAACAAAGACAGAGCAGCACCACAAGGGATGCACTGGCTAAATGAAACCTTTGCCTAACACAACCTTTGAAGTTGGCTTAACTCTCTTAATGCAGCGGGACGCCATTTCTATAAGGGGTTAGAAATGGCGAGTACTTGGTTTCAAGGTCGATGCGAAATGTCAATATCTCTATTCGTTGGCATACCAGGAGGTTGAGAACCACATCTAAAAACCTCGGACTACGAAACCGACTGACATTGAAGGTACTTGAGGTATGTATCATCCCGAGATTGTGCCAAGAAGCTAAAAAACCCTTACTAAACCATTCCTTAGCACGAGAAAGGAGACGATACGAACGGCTTGGAAGTGTATCACCTCCCACACTAACGGATCTGGTCCTAAGCTTGGCCTAACGTCACAGTTTTAGCATTACACATCCAAGATTGATAATTTCGGGGACAAGCCAAGTCCATACCAGCAATTACATCAAAATCAACCATTTCTAAGATAACCAAGTCTGACATGAGTATTTGCCCCACAAAAGTCAACAGGACCAGACCTATACACCTTTTCAATCTACACAGCGACTCACCCACGGGTAGAAACCGAAATAGGCATGTCAAGCATTCAACAAGTGTAATTCAAGACCAGTAGACAAATGAGAAGATACATATGAAACAATGTGGAGCCAGGATCAAATAATCAGAAGCATGCAATCACAAACCACAAAGAGTACCGTGTAACACATATGATGCCTCCGCCGTTAAACCGCCAGAGTAATGGAGTGTGGAGGTTCTACTATCCCTTCCAGCGTAACATGGGCCCTTCACTTGTCTGCCCTGTTGACCCTACCATTTGTTGTCTTATGTGGCTCCAGTTTGCCTGTTACCCCGCCCCACACCCCGTCTTGTTGTGTACCACCATTTACGCCGGTCTGGCCACGCGTTCTCCGAATAAACGCACTCTAACCACTGACCACCTTACCTTAGTATATTGGGGTTCGATAAACTTCTGTTTTGGACATATTCCCACTAAATATGTTCCAGCTCTCCATCCCCACACCATAAACTTACCTGGAGGCAGCATAGGTTCTCTCAGAGAATGTTTTGACCGGGTCTGAGTGGGACCCCCACAACTACAGTCTTAGCTGAGACATGAATTTTTCGGACCGAGTAACCGTCCTGAACTCCTTTCTCTAGAGTAAGAACTTATTAAACTCCACCTCCTTCGAAACCTTTTGATGCGATGGCATGGTGAAGTCATCTGGCTTCCTCCTTCCTACCTACTATCACGAAGTCTATAACCACCTTCTGTGAAATGGTTTTTCCGTAGCCCGCTACCTAGGCGGTGAACTCCGCATTCTGACTCAACATTTTTACAAAACGGCGAATCCGCTACTTGTGGACTGAAACAAATGGAGTGGCATACTGGAGTATGCGCGAACTGGCCACATATGCAAACCGACATCCTCCCTTGCTCTAGTCAAGACCTATCTCTTTTTCCTATACCTTCAAAGTCCGGGGGAATATACTTTTCCATAAACAAGTAGGAATGATGCCAGTCATAGGGTGGTGCTCTGTTGGTTGACACTCACATGTGACCCACCACAATTTGGCGTTTCCCTTTAAACTGATAAGTCACAAACTCAAACACCAAATCCGTTTATACTATACCCATCTTGTGTAGTGCTCATGACAGTCAACCAGAAAATCGTTAGGCATCCTCGATGATTGGCAACCCTTGAAGAACTGGAGGTTTCAATTTCAAGAACTTCTGAAAAGTTCATGCTGTAACATTTGTCATTATAGGCCACTGTGGTCGACGAGAAAGACTGCCTATTTCCAATGAGGATCCATGCGGGAGCCATAGTAAACAGCGGCAGTTGTAACCTACCGAAACCGGAGGTGTGTGTAAGAAAACACTGGAGGGCGTCTGACCTGATCAGATAACCCCTAAGATTAGGCAAAACCTGAATTGATATTGTCTGGGTGTAGGTTGGCGGTGGCAATCTTCATTCGCACTTGTTCATTTCCCTTCCTCACCCTCTCTTACCTATACTTCCTCAGTCGGTGGAGGAGGTCACGCACCTAGTAGCACGATGGGCTAGGGCCTCGTCTCTTCATTCTAGAGGAACGTCCTCCACGCCTCTTCCACGGACCTCTTGTCACTACTCCTCCTCGAGCTACAGCCCCAGTGCTGGCCAGACGTTCTCCCTGTCCTCGCGGTGGTGGTGTGGCGCATCGTTTGTTCTCTATTTCTAAGCCATCTGCCAAACTAGAGTGAAGATGGTCAGATACCAATTTGTATCACCTAGATACAATGGATCAAAGTATAGCAACGAAAGAAGAAAATCAAGATATGGAGTTTTCCTAAAGTCTTATAGCCTCTAAAGAAAAGTAAAGGCATCCCCCTACCGTTCCTTAAGACTCTACTAGTGTTCTTGTTTGAACCAACAAACTAAATTCTCTGATACCAAGTTTGTCACGACCAAAAAGGGCCGCGGAATGGCATCCACACTTACCCTCCTATGTGAGCAACCAAAAATCTAAACCCTGACATTTCATATAATATCAAACATAAGTAATGCGGAAGGACTTAAACTCATTAATAAAAACCAATTCAATAACTTCGACAATTCAACATCTATTATTTCCCCAAATATGGAAGTCATCAACCACCACAAAACATCGTATGATAAATTAACTAACTAAGAGTATTCTAAGAAGCTAAAATTAACAAAACTAGTCCATGCCGGAGGAACTTCAAGCATCAAGACATGAGGAAGAAGATACCAGTCCAAGCTACGAAGCGTTAGCCACCCCTGAAATCCGGTTTATGAAGAACTGGCTAGTAGTGTGCGGTGAGTTGAAGCGACGGTAATTTTGCTGCAATCCCACTAACAAGGGGAAAACATACAAGTAGTGGTCAGTACAAGAACACGGGATACTGAGTAGTATCATCGCCACTCAAAATAGAAACAGTATATAATATCATGAATACAACACCTGTAAAATACTCACTGTTGTCAGCACACCAGTATACGAATCTCTTTATAAGTAGCTCACAAGTTAACACATGGTACTCAAGCCTCAATACATACTCATTGGGTATTAGGTTATTACCGATCTGCAGTATATTAAACGATCTTCAGATTCTTTATCTTTTCCTTCTGTTTGTCGGTATGTACACTCCGACCTCCTACATATATTGGTGTCGGTACGTGACTCTCATCCCCTAATACCTATGTGTCGGAATGTGACAACTCCGATCCCGCAATTCTACGTGTCCCCAGCCGATTCACGTCGTTGTGACACTCCGATCCCTAATTCTTAACGTGTCGGTTCTGTGACACCCGACCCCTAATACTCTCTCTTCGGTTGACATCAGCCTCTTCATACTAGCATCTAATTCGCATTTATTATTCATCAAGCCTTCTTTTATACCAAGGGCATCATAACCCATTCTTTATTTCATCGACTTTATACACAGGAAGTCATTACAAGGGTTGTTCAAGATTATGGATTCCAATAGCTTCATCATGCTTATTTTATCACAATTGGGCCTTAAATATCACATTCTATACAAGCTACCAATTAGCTCATATTTTAGGGGGAAAGGGGGGGGTTTACAATACCCAACACATATCAATTCGCTATTAAGAGTTTAACTACGAATAGATAAAAACCATAAACAACCTACTCCCCGAATATTGCGATCAACAAGCTATCTTCTAAAAACCTTGGCTAGTCCTCTTCGTTCTCTCTCTCTCTCTACTCGTTCTCCACTGCTCTTTCGCGTTCTTGTTTCTTTTTCTATTCAAACCCTCTTTCCTTACCCTAATAATCAGATAAATTAAGTATAAAAAGATGGCAATAATGACCCCCTAATTAACTTAAGGGTTACTCTTATTTAACCCCCAAGAATAGACTTATTAATTAACATTAACCCATACTTTATAAGATTGTAAAGCAGGAATAGTCCAAAATGCACCTTAATTAAATTAACAGAAATCCCCCCGTCGATAACCCAAGCCTGTCGGATTAACGGACCTGACGAGGCCGTCGTCCTGCGACGTACAGTCCGTCCTGTGTCCGTCACACGATAACAGAGACTTGATCTAGTAAGATCTGTGACGGGTCCGTCGTGGCCTACGACGGTTCCTCCTGCCATTCTATCGTGACGTTCAGAGAGTCGCTCTCGATTACCCAAATTTTTTCAGTTCTAGAGGTTTTGAGAACGAGACCCCACGACGGGTCCGTCGGTGCCATGACGTTGTTCTCGTGGCCGTTCGACCCGCCAGGTAGTTTTTCCAGAGAATTAAAATCTGCTGCTCCAAAGATCACTAACTAAACAGTCCGTTACACAGGATATAATGATAGATAGAATTTATTGATATATTTAGAACGTAAGTATTTTTCTTATATATATAGTAAAAGTTATTTGTTGTTTATTTGTCTATACCCATTTAGAACTATCTTGAAGTATCATGATGAATTAAATGAAAGATGCAAACAGAGAGAGGTGGAAAGTTTTAAATCAAGAAAGGATTACTTCTTATATAATTGATAGTTAGGATATTATATCCTTTTATTAAATCCCAGTGCATATTCTTGCAAAACTCTTTCAAATTTAGCTAACAAAATCTAAGGGTCCTTTACCTAATAGTTAATCTCATTTTTTAAAACAATCTTTTAGTTTCCGAAAGAACCTTAAAGGCCAAATTCACAGGATAATCAATGGCCTGGAAAAAAAACGTGAAGCTCAAAAACAATCAATAGCAAAGAGCAAAAAAATAAATTTAAAGGAAAAGAAACACCAATTTGAGTTAAATTCATCACATCCAAAAAAAATTGAGAAGATACATTACATGGAAGAAAACAAAAGAGATGGATAAGAGAAGTGGTGTGTGAAATGGTCAATCGATTTCCTCACCAGAATCACAGCCAGGTAGGTGCTGTTGCAACTATAAACAAAAATACTCCTCCTAAAGAAGCCATGTCCATTATCACCTCTGATAGAGATTATACTACTGCTGGTTATGTTAGGTTTTTTTAAACATAAAGGTTAAAATGGTTTGATTATCAGACTTATATTTAGAAAGGTGTCAAAAGGGTGTTGGCAAGGAAACCAATCCGGCCAAAGCTCACGGGCCAAGGAATTAAAAGGCTAGACGTGGACCCAAACTAGTTATTTGGAAGGGCTTGAAAATGCTCAACTCAACCCGTTGTTACAAAAGCTGAGGGCTAGGAGAATATAGCCCTTTTTATTTCCTTTTTTTTTGTTTTTTCAAGTTTATAATTTTATACACAAGAAAATGAGAAGATTTCAAAATCACATATGGCAAAAACCAATCGTGTTATTTCAACCACACTAAAAAACATTATGTATAATAGCATGTCTCCGGCACACCGGATATGCGAGCGCGATAAAAGGGTGACCAAGCAAAATGATGAGGGAAGCGATGGTCGCGAGATTTATTCAATTGTCTCACGAGCTCATTCCTCCCCGATTTTCCCTTCTCTCGATCTCAATTCCAGGTAATTATCTTCGCATATGCATGATAAGTTTTTAGTTTTTACGTTATGTTAGTTCCTATTCTTTATGTCTTTGTATTGTTCTATTTATTTTATTATAGGGCGAGGGGTCATGTTTTGTCTAAGATTTTTTGGGTGGAGATTTAGTGTGATTTGTGCGGGTGTAGTGTAATATGCTTTTGTACGTGGGTGTTATGACTTCGAATGATTCAATAAATATTTTTCATAAGCTTTTGAGTACGATATCGAGGATTTCTTCGTTAAAATCTCAATTCACCACATAAACTTCTAAAACATTAATATCTCAATTGTGTATAAGAATATTACACCTTGTTACCTAAACAAGGATAACACGTATTGAGATTCTTAGTTTAAAATTAGAATATTTTCCAAGGTCGAACAAATTAACTAATAATGGTATTTTTCTTAATCACTTAACAAACATATTAGTAAGATACTGAATTAACTATGACACTTCAAACTCATTAATTTTATTTTAACTGATCGAAAAACTATTCAACGAAAATTATTAATCTTGAAAATATTCTAGATGATATGAGTTGCATACATGGTGCTTCAAAATTAGCATAGGAATTGGATGCTAAAAATGTGGAAAAAATTGGATGTTAGAATACCAAGAATGGTGGGACTACATATTAAATATTGATTTTGATTGTTTTAAAATTCTTGATTATTTGAAGGATGCAGGGAATTTATTTAATAATCAAATAATAACCTTTAGTTGTTGAGAAGCTACCCGATGAGTAACACTACTGATGTGTGTCCTCCCCCAATAAAAAAAAACAATAGTTTATTAGTTTTTTAATTAATGTGTCCTCTCACACAAAAAGACTATAGTTGGTGTGTCATTCATCTCAACCATTATTCATTTCAACCATTTATGAAAATG